>VWZX01010707.1:811930-1050645 GCA_013399015.1 Galbula dea
TGGGTGAGGGGAAAGGGAACGGGGGGGGGGAGCGCCCAGCACGCTTTCAGTGCCTGCCCGAGCCCCAGCGGAGCGGGCACAGCCCCGCTGAGGACCCCCTCCGTGCTCGCTCCCGCGCCCCGCCGAGTTGTACAGCCCCTCGGCCCCGGGGCCCCGCGCCCGTGCGAGCGGCAGCGGATGAAGGAAAAAAGTTCCCCCGAACTGCGCCCCCGCCCGCCCGAGCGCCTCTCTGCTCCGCCGCCGCCGCTCGCCTTGTTTTCTCGCTCGCGGCTCCCGTCAGCCATGTTACAGCCGGGGCGGCCGCGGGGCCAGGGGCTCCCCCGGCCCTCAGTCCGCTGCCCCCTCGCTCCTCACGGCCCCAGCCGGCAGCGCGGCGTGGCCCGCCTGAAGCGCCTGCCGCCTCGCTGCGCCTGTGCCCGTCGGTTGCCCCGCCGCCGCGGCGATGGCTACGGCGAGGCACTGTAAGAGGCTTACAGGGGGCACGGCGCGGCCCGCGCCCCCCGTGGCGGACGGCCCTCGGCCGCTCGCCCCACAACCCGGGTAGCTTTTCCTTCGCCCGTCTATCTCCCTCCTTCCCTCCCGTCGCCCCGCTCCCGAAGTCGCCCGCCGCCCCCGGCGCCCCCGCCCCGCCCCGGTCGGGGGGCTCATCGCCCAGGAAGGGTCTCCCGGTCGCAGCCTGGCTCGCCTTTGTGTACCGGCGCCCGAGCCCACGCTGCCCCGCGTTCCACGGCCAGGCAGTGGCGGCGACACGGCAGGCAGCGCCGGCTCGTCGTCCAGCTACAAGCGAGCGGGCAAACGCGCCCGGCCGGCCCGGCAGCCCCCCAGCCCCTACTCACCCGTGTCACAGTCGGCACGCAGCCCTCACTCGGCCCTGAGCCCCAGAGACGCAACTCCGGCCGCCCGCCCGGCCCCAGTGCTGCCTGGGTCCCTGTGTAGCCCGGTGCACCGCAATGGCTGTGAGAGCGGGATCGATACGCAGCCTCCTCACACTCTCAGCGCTGGTAACATTACTCTCAACACAGCCCCGTTTCCATTGGCTGCCGCCAAGCCAGCCGCCGCACCGATTGGCTGAGGCCATTCCATTGTCCTGACCAGAGAGCTTCGCCGATTGGGCGCGGCGCGGGATACGTCACCGAGGATTGAAAGGGCGCGCAAATATAAAAGTGAGCGGAGGGAACCGGGTGGCGGCGGGATGTAGAGTTCTAAGGCTGATGCTCGGCGCTACGCCGCCGTATGTGAGGAGTGCGAGCTGCTGCCACTCTGCCCGCTGCCACCGCGGGCTCCTGCGGCCGACCCGGCCGGACGTCCGCGGCCATGGAGTGGGGAGTAAGCACGGCCACAGGGCGGTGGTGCCGCAGGCGCCGCCGCCGCGCCCCGTGCGGCACCTTGGTGGCGGACCGGGCTGCCCCCTTTCACAGACGCGGAAATTGACGTGCGGACCTCGGGGCAGGACAGAGCGCGGAGAGCCGCGTCCGCGTTTCCCGGCTCCTCTTCCCAGGGTTCGGCCAATGGAGGCAGTGCCTGCTGCTGTGGCGTTCGCGACGCTGCCTCTGGGCACGGCGTTATGTGGTCGACCAAGTGGGTTTCGGTTTTTGGTTGGGGTGTGTTGGGAGGTTTTTTGTTTGTTTATTTGCTGGTTTTGGGGGGGTTTTCTCCAGAAATGGGTAAATTATCTGAAAGTTACGGCTCTCTTTGTAACCCCCCCTGGGCGAGAAAGGAGCAGGGTGGAGTGGCGACGCAGCCCCCTCAGTGGTCAGCCCTTCTGGAGTGATGCACCAGCCCAAGCACCCCAGCACAGGGAAGACTTGAGCCACGCCTCGCCTGCCCTTCCTTGCCACTCCTCTCCCAGTTTTTGTTGTAGTCACTTTCCCTATACAAATTATCTATACAGGACTGCTGAACAGAAGGAATACCCCTTTACATCAGCTTTATTGTTTATATCTACTCGTGCAAACCACAGTGGGAGAAGTACTGCTGTGATAAATCAAACCCACTGACCCTCCCTGAAAGGCATTATCAGTGAACTTACTGAAGGAACAGAGACTTGAACGAAGAGAGCTGCATATAGCAAAAAACATTATTGCCTTCTAACAGGTGTTACACTGGCAATAGCAGTAGCAGGTACCATTAAAAGATGGTCTGCATGATGCTTGTAAGCTTTACAGGCCACCTAAATGTGAAAATATGAGAAATCCTCATGTGCCAGACCAAAAACCCTTCCAAAACTTCATGGATAGGAAAAGATTTTTAAGAGAATATGATAATAAAGTAGATTGTCAAACATAACTATTTACACACACACATTTGTGAACAATAAAAAAAGATTTAAAGTATTATCATCTGGAAAAAAAAAATTATAAAGTCTCTATCTTTTCTTCAGTAGCAGGAAGTAACTACACTGAAAAGAAAATCCTAGGAAGTCATGCTTAACGTCCCAAACAAAACCAGCCTCTAAATCCAAGCATGGTTAACACCACATACCTTTTCATTTAGCCCAACACTCCTTGCTTAGTTCTCGGTAAGAGAGAAACCTAGAGCATACTAGTCTATTAATTTTAGGCCTATGCAAATGGAAAGCTGTACAAATACTGAGAATTTTTAAAAAGCTCCAAACCCACATCTTAAAGTCATAATTGTACCAATTTCCAGTGCAGTCAGGCCTAAGTTCAATAAACTAGCTTCCTCTTTCTTCAGATGATTAAAAAGAAACCAACGTTAATTATACTAGTAGCAGATCACTGTGGACACTGTTATGCTGGGATGGTTCAGTTCTCCACTAGCATCCACATGAAGTGTATTCAGTAATTTTAATTGCATCAGCAGAAAAGTAATGATAAAATCCTGTGAAGAAACACCCAAGTGGTCACTTCGCATAGTTCATCTCTAGGAGTTAAGGCACAGAAGAAGCTGCAAGAGATTGGTTTTGCCACAGACTTACTGTTTGATGATCCTCAGACAAATCTTTGTGCTTGCCCTTCCTTCCTTAAGTGGGGTGGTATTTCTAAAATGTTTGTAAGACACTGTTACAAGCAAAGTTAGTCTTAAATGAGCATATTCCCTAGCAGAGACCATGGGTGCTGAGCTACTAGGAGGAGTTATCATAGTGGATGGAGTGCAGCAACACTTAACACTAAGCCCTAGTCTGGAGCGCTAAACAAAGATGACTGGTCTTAGTGTCATGCTAACATTTAACACGTCACATTGGACAATGTGAAACAAAAATGGTGCATTTTTTTTTCCTCACTGGTCTACTTCTTTCAATAGGCTTTAACACACAGTACCATTAAGTCCTGTGGAAGTAATATATACATTCTGTATAATAGGATATAATAGGTTCTTGTTTAGAAAGCTAGCAGCAGACATCACAATATATCAAGCTGAAAGCTGTTCAGCCTCACAAGATGTAAACCACTTCCCAGTAAGCACCTGAATATGAAGTACAACAACTTTATCATTCAGTAAGTTTATACCACGGCTTCTTCTAAGTGTCATTCACACTTCCTACCCTTGACCTCTCGAGATCCTCCCATCCCAGAAAACACTCATCTCTCCTCAAGTCTTCCTAAGTTAACTGGCCTGGTCATGGCTGAGGAACAAGCCCCACAAATCATACACACTTTTACCCATCTGCTGACAGAGTATCTGTATTAGTATTCATCTGGTCCCCTAAATTAATCCAGAGTCCAATAATTTCTATTCTGGATCCAATGCCCAAGCCAGTTGCTGCTGTTTGGTTGTGACCACCTCTGCTTCAAGCTGGTGCTTTCAAGATACTGCTAGTGAGAGGGCAAACAAATGCCAAATCTTCTATGGTGATTATCAATCATTTGGCAAGGCAGCCTGCTTTATGGAAGTCAAAAATCCTTCTAAGTAACGACCTTAATAGAAACGCTGAGGGACACATGAAGGCAGTGGATCTGCTATCTGAATTCGTGTGACAATACGTCATCAGTAAGCAACACTCATGTTTCTGTCTCAAGGAAACTCTTTCTTTTGTATGGTTTGTGTCTTAAAAGTTTAAACCTTTACACGGAATAGGGAACAGAGGAAAACTGTAAAAAGCACATGCGTTTACATGGCCTAGTGTGCAGGAGCTGGTATCTTTGCACACACTGAACTTCTTTAAAGTTTCTTCTGTGAAAACTAGACCTGAAAGGAAGGTATTTATTCCCCGCTGTTGACTAGAGCCAAAAATTTAGCAAGCAGGTTCTGATTACATGACACATTCCTGTAAAGGTTTTCCTTCATCTCTGGTAGTTACATGCTAAGGCCTGTACTGGTTTCTGTATTCCAGTGGGTTTCTTCTGTGGCTCTCAATGACAGAAATAAAAAGAATCTACTCACCAGTTGCAGACAGTGGTGGTTTTTTTGTTTGTTTGTTTGTTTTTACAGAAGCAATACATGTTTCTTCTCTTGTTCATGCTGTGCCACATCCCTTCTGATACTTTACAAACATGACTACTTCTGCAACCTTATTGAAGACCAAATCTGTTTTAAATTACACTCCACATGACAGGTGTAGTCACTGAGATCACTTGGATAACATAAGCCATCTTTGCCTTCACATAAAGAGGTTTTGCCCACAGAATATCTGGGTCATAACAGCTTAATATGACTGTTCTGGAAAAAAAAAGTATGTAGCTGCACAGGAAGTTTCAATCCCCCTATTTAGTATTTTTGCTGTTTTGCAAACAAGAGCATGCTTTGGGGAAAGTCATGCAGATTGGATGTCATTTCACAAAGCAAAAGTAAGACTATGATTTCTATTAGAAGTGCATTTTCAAATACTTCAATTTTTACAATATCCTTTGTATTTACTTACAAACAAGCAGAAATGTTTGTAAGGAGCTTTTTGGTTCAACTTCTTGTCCATGAAAGGCAAGCTGAATTTGGAGGAGAACATTAGTTATATATTCTTAACTTTTTTTTTTTTTGAAATCTTTTTGTTTTCCATTTTCTGTAGAGATAGTGAAGAAAGGGCTTTCCAAAGACAGAACTGTTCTCCTAAAAAATGTACTGCTGAGCAGGAAAAGTTCTAATTGAATAATGAAAACAGTTTTATTTCTTTAAAATTATGTTCTCACTTCAGATTATCCCATGCGAGGTCATAATTGAAGACTTCTATAGCAAATACAAGGATGGAGAATCCCAAGAAGTACAGACCACCTGGCTGGCAGCGAAGCTTGACCAAGAGAAGAGATGCAGAGTGGGGATCTCATTCTTTCCAGCTCCCAAAATAGCACTGTGAAACACCTTGGCAAGACTCTTCCAGGAGAATTTTCAAGGAAGTCACAGTATATAAAGAGCCAGACTTTAGAAAGTCTCTGCGTACTTGAGCAAAGTAGTTGCTGACAGAGGTGAGAAAAGGAACTTGCATCAATTCCATGAGATTCAGGAGACACAGGATGTGGGACTGCACACCTTCCCTGGGGCAAGAGCATTGCTGCTCCAAGCCACCACCTTCTCTTTCAGATTTTGCTTTCTGTGAAGGACATTGCTTGCTCCCCTAGTGGTTTTGGCTGGAAGGCAGATGATTTCCATAGCTCACTATGACAATTGAAGAGATTCAGTGATGTCACTGGACCTCCAGATTTTGTTACTTTGTCCTCCCTCCCAAGGAATGAAATAATTGTTCCTTTGGGTCAAAATTAACAGAATATCTCAGTGAAAATGGCACAATAAAAACTTGCTTGTCAGTCAAACCCAGAGCTACTAGTAGGCTATTTGTAATGAGATCTGAAAGCTTTTCTCAACAAAAATGTTGCATTTTCAGCTCAAACCAAGAGCAAAACATCTGCAGAGACAGGGCACCTGGGCACATGCACCTATGATGGAGCTGTTGGTGATTTAGACTGTCACTGCTGCTTTCAAACACTTCCAGCCGTACAGTGGGTAAGTCTTCCACAGCACACTTGGAAAAAGCATTGGCCATACTTGCCTTTTTCCTAAGGCTTTAGTGCCAGCCTGTAAGCAGCCCAGATAAACACAATTCTCAGCTGCTTATTAGATGCAGACTCATAACCATTTTTTCCCTCCAATGCCTTGTTTGAAATCGCCAGGAGGTACTTCAACTATTTCCTTAAAATCATTTCTGGAAGAGAAAGACTCCATTCAAAGAAAAGAGACTTAGCATGGCTACAAATAGTAACAATGCATGGAATGTGCTTTGATTTACCTTTCCAGCTGGATTTGCTCAGACTGCATCAAATGATCTGCATATATTGCTGTCTGTCTTCTATTACTGAGCACTACCTAGAGAACAGGATTTCAGAAAGCCATTTGTCCTTTCAGTGTGGCTGGCTACTCTAGATGTGTAACTGAGGAGAAGTAGCAGCTGGACAAGGCAAGCTCCTCTAACTAAAGGAAGTAGTCTTGGAGAGGCAGGCAGAGAGCAGGGATGGCACCAGTGCTGCTGCAGTAATTTCTTCACCAGGCTTCATGTGCAAACCAGCTGATTTTTGCTGACATGTGAGCCCTCAAGACAATTCTGTCACTTCTAGAGCTGATATGTTCTTAAATCAGGGTCAGTACTTACACAGTGCTTTTATTGTATGCAATACGATAACACTCTAAGAATGGATAACATTTAAAATTGTATGTTTTTTGAGGAGTTAACAGATATACAGTAGAGTATCCAAGAAAAGACATTTCATGGCAAAACCATATACCCACAGTGTTCAGCTCACAAAGTGGGCAACACTGCTAAAGGTACACTGCTATGGATTTTCTTCTGATTATCACTGCACCGTGAACATTTTTTCCACAGTGAAAATGTGTTTAGAAAGTAGCCATTTCATGGTAATGGAAATTATTTACTATTATGACATGTGATTCCTTTAGCATCTTATTACTTATGTATAAGCACATAATTTCTTTAACTGCCTCTGTGAAGCTGTCAATGCAGAGTTTCAGAAAGATGCAAACTGTGTTTAGCTTCAACAGCAAAAATGAGTCCAAGAAATGTTCTTCCAGAACTGCACTATTTCTGAAATCACTGGCCTGTTGAGATGTTTGCTTTGCTGAGAGCACAACATGCAGTGTAACATCCACTTTCTCTTTACCTTTCTGGAAATACTGCATCGAATATTTAATTCCTCTCAAAACCTCTTGACCATTTACGTGATTGCACACTGAAGTACACCACCAATATAAGGGTTATCAGCTGTTTCTAATTAACCCAAAATTCTGCCCCACCTTCACAGACACTGTCCTCTAAAGATATTAGTACTCAGTCTCCCTCACTCCAGTGTAGAGGCAGTTTATTTGCCTCTGACACTGCTATTAGACTTCTACACGTGAACAGGCAGAATCCAACCAAGCCTAAGGTGACAAAAAATATCAGATTCCCTTCCCTTCCTATTTTATCCAATCCAGAAGATTCAACAAGATATGCTCTCACATCCAGCACTCCTTTATATAGCCCTCAATGCTACATATTAATTGGAAAGATTCCTTGAGCTGAGTATAGTGCTGGGACAGGACTACTATTCCCTCATCTATATGCTTTCGGAAAATACATAACATACAAACATCACTTAGACGTGTACTCTGATCCTTTACACAGGACTCTACCCCTATCTGCAAAGAAGCTAAACCATCAGCTTCTGAATGTGTAGAAGACACCTAAACACCTATACAGTCCCTGATATTACAAACCCTAGCACAGTATTATCTCCACCAAAGAGGAAAATGCAAATTTATAGGATGCTGATAGCTGAAGAAACATGGGATGCGGAAGACTTCACTATCTGGCAACTACACAGAATCCACTGTGATGTCTACACTCTGCATAAGCATTAGACAAGATTTACTTAAACTGATCTGCAGCACTGAAAGTTTAAACAGTCTGTAGTTCAATTTAATGAGGGGTAAAAGCGTGGATCTGAAGAGCTGAACACAGTACCCCAGGTGGGGACTCACCAAAGCAGAGTAGAGGGGCAGAATCACCTCCTTTGACCTGCTGGACATGCTTCTTTTGATGCAGCCCAAGATTAAGTTAGCCTTCTGGGCTGCTAGTGCACGTTGTCAGCTCATGTCAAGCTTTTCATCCATCAGTACCCCCAGGTCCCTCTCTGCAGGGCTACTCTCAATCACACCATCTCCCAACCTGTGCCAATACTGAGGATTGCCCCAACTCAGGTGCAAGACTTCCCATTTGACCTTTTTAAACCTCATGGCATCTCATCCCTCAGGCATGTCTACCATACTACTCAGCTTGGTATCATCTGCAAACTTTCTGATGGTAACACCCAACTCCACTGTCAATGTCACTGATGAAGATATTGAGCAGCAGCAGTCCCAGTATGGATCCCTGAGGGACACCACTTGTCACTGATCTCCACCTGGACATCGAGCCATTGACCCCTACCCTCTGGATGTGAACACTCAACAGATTCCTCATCCATTGAATAGCCCACCCATCATAGAAGGCCACTAGGTTGGTCAGTATAAAGCCATGATAAAGCCACGCTGGCTGTCTTGAATCACCTCCCTGTCCTCCATGTGACTTAGCATAGCTTCTAGTAGGATCTGTTCCATGATCTTCTCAGGCACAGAGGTGAGGCTGTAGTTCCCACAGTCCTCCTTGCTACTGTTTTTTAAAAAATGAGTGCAAACTTTCCCTTTTTCCAATCATCAGGGACTTCACTTGACTGCCAGGACTATTCGTCTCCTTAAGGTAAATTTAACTGAACCTTGTCCTAAAGTATGGATAAAAATCAAAGTGATTAGCCACTCCTTTGGTAAAAAATAAAGCAATAAAACTTTCAACAGCCTCTTTGAAGCTGTGGATTTTGATTGTTTGAAGTCTTATATGACTTAATGGAGATAGCTTTTATAACAAAATAAATTCTTGATACTATGATATTTCTTTTATTACAGCATAACAGATCGCATAACTGTTCTAAGGTTTCCCAGTATAAGCAAGTGGGTACTCATGGGTTTAAATGGATGTCAGGGATACCTATATTCATGTCCATTCTGTTTCCAGTAGCCCGGATAGTCTGTTAGTAACAAAGGTTTTGCATTCAATCCTACAAAATTTTGGAAAGTAGATATTACTGTGTTATCCACAGCACTTAAAAGTATGATATTCTACTGCTGGTTTACAAGTAACATTATCATTTTCATTTCGCTTCTATTTCCTTAAAAACCTCAACACAAGCACAAATACTTTTGTAACCCCCACTGCACACCCACTCTTGGTGATTTGATAGCCCTTCTGAAGTTTTAAAATGTTTTTAAAATGACCCATCCTTTTCTGTTCTCTTACATACTCAGATGTGTTGAATTTATATTAAATAGTGGTTTATTTTATCTGACCTTGCAGAAACATAAATCTGACCATACTAATACAGGATAGAAAAGAGCCACAAATACAATCCAAGAATGTGAAAAAATAATGAGAACCATAAAAAGCTCAATCTGTTTAGCTTTAAAAAAAAAAAAAAAAAAAGAAGATTAAGTAGTAACTTGATTACAGCATAAAAGCACCTACCTGGGGAGAAAATAGTGAGTACTAAAGAGCTCTTTAATCCATCAGAGAAAAGCATAGTAAGAATCAATGACTGGAAGCTGAAGGCAAACAAATGCAAATAAGGTAGAAATTTTTAGCAGCAGGCATGATTACTATATGTATTACCCTAGTACCTGGAAGCCAAGTCATGGATCAGGGCTCCCTCACAGTAGGTGCTTTTTAAAAAAACCAAACCAACCCAAAAAATGCCTCAAAACTCCAATAACAACAACAACAACAAACAAACCCAAAAAAAACCAGAAAAGAAAAACAATTCCTGTCAAAAGGTTACAAATAATGCATAAAATGAAATAACATAGTAAATCCCTGATAAGGTAATCTGATATGACAGGCAGCAGTTTCAGGCCATGGTTTCACGATACAAAGTGTTGAGCTGAGATACTGGCTTAGGGTGATTCTGCCCCATCAAGACAGATTCTTCTTGCTCCCACAATTTCTCTACAGCTGTCAGACTCTGAAAATGGATCTTTATTTAATAACAAAACCAGGCTTTTCATTTTTGCTTTACCACAACATGCCAGTGGAACCAATATACTTTTGTAAAGTGTTTTGATTTTTTGAATTTCAGTGAATGGCTCGACCAATTCCTAACTACCTGTATATCTCAGTATCATCTTCCAGGACATCTGAATTTGCTGCATTAGTTGTTGCAAAAGACTACATAACCCAGAGAAAAATATTCAAAAGTAAAGCATGAGGTTGCTTTGTTCTCCTCATGGAAAATCACGAGCACCATCACTAAATCTCAAATATCATCCATGGATAAGGTAGAATATTAACAAAAATGGAAACATAGTGCACAGTCTGGCAAGATTTCTGTAAAAAAACACTATTATCCTAATCAAGTCTAATGTAAAAGAGATGAGCCTGTGATTCCCAACACAACTGCTCTTGCACTGGACCTTACACACCATCCTCCTTAGCTTACAAACACAACAGGTCACTACAGTTTGACTGGGGAAAAGATTAAAGGGATAAGATGAGAGCAGCGTTTTCTATTATAAAAGCTTGTGCTACCTATTTTTGAGATCAAGTATCCTATGGATTGCCCCTGAACTTCATGTGGGAGACAAAGGGGAGACTTGTGCCTCCTCTTATTTTCTGACAGAAAAACACAGATATGAGAAAAACCTTTAATTTCCATTTCTTTATTTACACTATTAACAGATTATAGCAACACACCGTACAACCCCAGGATCTACTGCACTGATAAACTGTGGAGGAGCTCATTTCTTAGGCTGGGAATGCCAAAAAGAAACCAAAAGCTAGGGTGAACTCCCCAGATAGTCCCTGAGACTCAAAGGCAAACTGGGTATCCCCCTGGTGTTTACTACCCAGCCTTCTTCCTTTCCCTCCTCCCTGGAGGTGGCCAGCCTCCTCCTCACTGCTGATGTTCTGCACTTCATGAAGCTAAATATTCACATTCACATGCGAGACAGGGAAACAGTTACAACCAGTTCTAAAAGCATTCAGTTTTTTCTTGTTCCTTGTTAAAAATACTTCAAGCTATAGCTGTAATAAGCTATGTTAAAAGAATGCTATTTTTATTGCAAAGTTTAAATGCTTAATAAATGTTTGGCCTTGTGCACTCTACTGAATTTTTCCAGAGGCCCACAGCCACCCTGTGTGTGCAGGACCACACTGCTCAGGAAATGAATCAGGGTTGTGTATCAAATTAGGAGTATTTATAGGTTGGTATATGTGTTTGCTATAGAAGTTGTGCAGAGAACAAGATAGACAACTACAGGAAGAGTGCAATGGGCATGTGGTTAAGGCAGTTGAACACCACACAGGAACACTCAGTTCTGCCTCAGGCTTCGCCATTGGCATCTGTGAACAAGGAGCGAGTCAGACCAAGTACCTTGGCAGGTGGCCACCAACGTTGCCTTCCTCTTTTTTTTCCTGAAAGTCCAAACTGAAACACCTGAGGCCTTTTATATAGAAATGCAAAGCAGCTGATTATAATGGAGGCTTTGGCTTTTGAGGGAGAAATGGAGCTGGAGGCACCAGGCTAAAAGGCAGAAGAACCCAATTAATAACATTGACTTTACTACTGACTAAGTGGCTGGGTTTTCTCCTTGGACAAAGAGGACAGTGATGCTTTTCTGCTGTTCTAGGAGTATGGGAAATATCAAATACTGTGAAGCTGTTAAATATCATTGTAATAAACCTACAAAGGAACAAAAATAAAGTATTTCTGAATCCCTATATACAAAATTTTTTATCTTTCAATCCATTAATTACCCTATATTGCTACATACTTGCATTAAGTCTATACAATATAAATACTAATGTGCACAGAGATGGAGCATAGCCATTTTTACTTTCCAACTATTTTTAGTATGACTTCACAAAGTCCTTTCCAGCTTCTTTCAGGGCTATTTAACTTCAGCACTCGGTAAAACCACAACATGGTTATATGGAATAGGACAAGGAACAGCACTCATTGTGAACAAAAGATGGTCTCTGATTCACAAAAATAAAAGTATCCTCACTCTCAGCTGTGTAGTACATAATGTAATCACAGCCACAGAAACAGAAAAGCAACAGGAGAGCTAGTAAAAGTTAATGCCTTTTCCTACTTATTTTATTCGTCTCCAGCACAGACTATCATCACGTTGAAAGCTCTCAGTGACAGTAAGCTACTAAGAAGATACTATATTGAAAAATAAAAGTTAAGTAGATGTACTTTGTGTCCACTGAATAAAAACCCCACACCTTTAAAAATTACCTGAATAGATTTCCAAGTTACTCCGACTTCAAAATCTGAGTTAAGAGGAAGACCACAATGTTTGAAAACACAGATGACGATCTCCTCCTTTTCAGGTAGGAAGCCATTGAATGTAAAAACAGAACACAATAATCATGGCAATCATGAGTTTTTGGCAAAGAAATATTTTAACAACAGAAATATTTTAACCATGTCTGACAACATCCCAAGCACACAGTGTCTGAATGCTAGTAAAGCAGATGTGCATGAGACTTTCAAAAATTAAAGCAAAGAAGACAGAGGAATAAAATAGAAATTTAGGTTCAGGCCTATAATCATATCTTCATAGTAGAAACTTGCAGTCATTCAGTCCCATTAACTCAGTCTGGCCCCAAGGCTATCAAGGTCCATCGGAACAAATCCAGTTGCAGGATTAGGGCCTAAATATGTAAACAGAAAAAAGGGTGAAATCAGGCACCATAGTGCACAACTATGAAGAGCCAACAAGACAGAAAAATAATCTGAGCGTCTAGACCATTTATAAGATTTACATTTTTACCATAAAATTCTGCAGCTACAGGAAAGGCTACAGTGATATTTTACATCAAGAGGTTTACACAGCATTAGTTGATCACAGCATATTCCCCTTCAGGCAAGCATGAGGACCTGCAGTGCGTTTGCTCACCTCCCAGTGTGCTGCTGCTTTTTCATTTGTATATATAATTCGTTTTATTATTTTAAATAAAAGAGAGTGGTTTAAAAATCAATAAAGCTGATATTTTTATCTTCATCAACTCTTCAGTTCTAGATATATAGATTTTTAGCCTCTTAGTAACATGATGGCAAAACTTAAAATAAGATAAGCTTATTATATTTTAGAAGGCTGTAAAACTGACAAAAAGTAATATTATTTCTATAAAAACATTCACTGTTATGCCTACCTGAAGGTTGTGAGAAGTTCTAACTTGGCAGTGTTAGATGAAGTAATTTGTGCTGAAGTTTCCAAAGTACTAATAAAAGCTCAGGGTAGTATACACCTAGTTTCATACATAACTGCCAATGAGAAAATGTACCATCTCAAAAAAATGTCTGCTTTGTAATGAAGTCTCCCAACCAAAATACAGGCTTTAAAACAATGAGAATGTGACAGCAGCAGCGAAGACACTACAGAAATACCAAGTTTATGGCCAAACAAGTGCACAGAACCATGGGCCACACCATGGAGTATCATGTCATCTGAACTTCAGCAGTAACACCTACCCACCCCAGGAAGGGGTCTGTGTCTTCTGTTGCACCTCGTACCTTCCTTTTCCATCACTGTTACTTGCACCTTCAGCAGTAGTACATCTTTGAGATAGCCAGACCACAGACAGGCTCCTGCCGGGGAGCTTAGTAACATTCTTCCCCTTACTGTAACAGAGGTACACCTTCAGAGATCAGCATTTAATCAGACAAATCAACATAAACACACTTTATATTAAGAAAAAAAAAAGTTCAGAGCAATCAACTATCTCTGATTACTTGATGGCTTAACACACAGCAAGATCCTTTATATGAGATAAATTAATAAGTTTAAAAATTATTCCAAGATAAATGAGGACATGAACATCTGAAACACACAGAGAGATGCTGATTTGTCTAGGGCACTGATGGAGAGGTAAGGACTCAAAATGTTACTATTTCTAGTTGGAAAAAAATAGCGTATACAAAGTTTTCTATTCACTATGCACATAGACATTAAGACGCCCTTTTTGCCAAGATGTCACACTGACTTTACTTGAGACTACTTATATGCAAGGAAACTCATAGATATGCAATACGGATGTGATTTCCAAAATGTGTGGGAGAAGGTAATGGTTTTGTCATCTTAGTGTTGGTGTTAGGAAATAAAACTTTTTTCCATTTTAATGTTGAATTCCTACTTATACATGACACGCATGTCAGAAAGTGGCACATGACAAAGAACCTGTAGCACGACATTTAGAATACAGTGTCATATTTTGGTTATTTTATCTAAAGAGATTTACAGATTAAAACCTAGCTGCTGCTCAGTCAGTATACCCAGAGCTGAAGCAGAAGGTGAACCCCAGCAGGATTCTGTCTCACTAGGCACAGGCAGAGGTCCCAGCTGTGGGCTGAGCATGCCAGTGGGAAGCAGATGGACACATCCACCCACTTCATCTCTCCCCATCAGCTGTGAGCATCCTGCCACTGGGATCCTACAGACACACTGCACTTTTTGCCTGCAGATGTCCAGCATGCCATCAACTGCATTTGCTTACTAATATATGAATTCACAAATTTTTAGCAAGTAAAAGGTCATTTACTGCCTTACTTGGTCATCACTGCTCCTTCTCTGATGACCTGGAACTATCAAAGGGTTATTAATATCAAATTCCTTTTCAAAGAGTTAGCTTTTTGAGTAAAGGCAATTTTAAAATTTTCCCTTTTCCAAGCATACTACATCCCTTAATATTTTAATCTGGATACCTAATTACTAGACATCTCAGATAATCTTTCTCTTGCAAAAACATATTAACAGCGTGTATTTCCACACGCAGTGGAAATCTATCTACTGTAAGAATTACAAGAAAAAAAAAAAAGCTGTTTGTTTTCTTTCTTTGGATTATGCCTCCCTGATACTAAAGTTGTCCTATTTATGGTTTAAATGAGAAAAGCCTACAAAGAATTCTAAATCATAACTGTTTGCTACAATGCCTATATAACTATATGCCAGTGGAAAATTAGCCAAGAGCAGATGTTATTTCCTCTGCTTTCTTTCCAGTCTCCCTTTTCAACCTGTGAGTTCTGCGACATGCTAAAGGGGGAAGAAAAGGATGTAGCTTGTATGGGGCCTGGCTATAACAGCCTCAAGCAAACTGAAAGTTTCCTCCTCCTGGGAAGAATTCCTCCACCACCAGGCCCGGTCAGAATAAGGAACTGACTCAATTAACTATATTACTGATGTTCTATAGAGGAGATTCTTCTCGTATCTCTTCCCACCTCACACCTGTCACTCAATGTCAGGAGTTCAGCTTCCACCTCCTCTCTCACCCACATTATATTTTCAAAGAAACCTCTTACGCCTTTCTCTGTTCTACACCTTACACTTAGGGAAACTCCTCTAAATATTTGAAAACATACTTCATTGCTGCTCTTCAAAGTGTTCTCTAAATTCAGCTTACTAAGATGTCCCTGCAGCCCCTATGAGCAAAGTATGTGATAAGAAGGTATATATACACCATCTATTTTGAAGTATCTAAAGCAGGCAAGTGTGGGATGTAGATGGATTCTCCTATGCAGTAAATGGAGAGAAGCTCCTGTTCAGAGCTATTTTGATGAAGGAACTCCTAAAATATCCCAAACTGTCTTCTGAAGGAGTCTCTGGTTAAGCTGTTGAAATAGCATAGGGAGATCAGTCTTTTGATTTAGATATGAGTCAGATGTTTGAAGTATGAATGTCCCCCTCAACTCCTCATATTTCCCTTCTCATTTTTATATATTTTCTCTTTTCAACTATAATGTATTTACATTGCAAACATTCAGGACTGCAAGTAATCTCTTCAACCCATGTTTTATGGTGCCTAGCATCATAGGAACTTCAATGCCCAAATAACACATTAATAAAGAACCAGGCTTACAATGCTATACTGTATTTGATTAATCAGTCCCTGAACACAGAATTACACACACGTCAGGTGGAAGATGGAAAGCTCTGAATCAACTTTAACTTTGTTATTTTCCAAATTCTCTAATAACAAAAGAGCTGGAATGTGTTCATGGCTAGCGCCAGGTGGTTTTCTCCCCAGTCTGAATGATGGGGAAATAGTCAAGGCAATTCAACACAGTGAAAGAGAAGGGAGAATAAGAGTGATGGGAAGATGTATGTGGATCCAGGGTGCACAGAGAAGTTTTGGTGGAGGAAGCAGGGTGGGGGAAAAAAAAACATGGAAATCCTCTGCACGTGTACTGCAGATGTCATAAGCTATTTTCTGAAACAATCAATGAGGAAATGGTAAAATGTAGGACTGGTAAGACAAAAGTAAGAAATATAAGGAGTCCCTTCATATATTCAAAGAGTTCATGCCCCACAATACATGCTCCTCCCTGTTAAACTCACTGAAGTTTAAATATACCCTATTAAAAAGAGATTTCAGTAACATGAAGAAGGTCCCTAAAGCCCAAAATACGGAAGCAAATCCCCTAGATATATCTTGAATGCTATAAAATTCTCCAAGTCTCCAAAAACATGCTTGTTGCTGGGAAAAAGTTAATACAACATTATGAAGAAACAATAAGCTTCAAGAAGTTACTCAAGTCAAACAGGAGTCTCACAGAAATTTGGAAATCTAATCCTACTACAAACAATAAGCAGAAGTCATACTAGGCATCATGTACAAAAGAAACAGAACACAATAACTACTAGTACCGATGATCTAGTTCTTGCTCCAGATCTATTAATCCAGATAATAGAAAAGAAATTTTTTTAAAGCCTCAAGTAAGAGAAGAATTCCTCTTGAACCAAACAGATCAAAAAAACTAAGACACAGACTGTCATAGATCAAAACCTGATGAGAATAAACAAGGCAAAATACTGCATTAAGTAATCAATGTCATTGCAATAAATTAATTGCAAAGAGTTAACTGCAAAGTGTCTCAAAAGAATGGACTTGGTCCTATGTTATGGCATAGTTATTAATCATCCAGAAACTCAGGTAAGTACCATAAAGTCTACAATTATTTAGGTTACTCAGAATCATGGAAAACCGTTAATCTAACCGAAATTAATAAGTGGACCCCAAAAATGTCAAATTATGATAGCTAAATACATACTAAAATAAACCTAAGAGAAACAGTCATCATTTCATGAGGTTTCAAATTAACGATGCAACTGTAGGAAACTTAGCATAATAAAACTCGGCATGCTAGGCAAAGGGAAGGTAATGGTTACCTACAAAATCTCCAGACAAGTTGGTGCTACTAACCCCTGACACTTACTCTCCATAGATTTAATTCACCCACACTTAATGCTCATTTATGCAAAAGAACTGAAACTTAGCTGTCCAAATGGCCTAGCCAGGATAACTTATGCACAAAAGAGAGGACAAGGGCCACCACCTATTAAGTCCTCACCCCATTTCAAGGAGTTTTTCTTAGTTAGCAATAAAAAACCCCAGATTTTGAGCAGATCCTTTACGAGAGGTTTCAGGAATCAGCAGCTGTGACAAGACAGTCCTTTGCCTCATTTGCAAGCTGTGACAAGACAGTCATTTGCCTCAGGATCTTGCTTACCTCGCCTTCCATAAATCTTTGGCCATATTGCTGCCCATTGTCTGTTTTTTCTTGTTTGGAATATGGGAACGAAATGTACGCCTGCAGTCTCTTCTGTTTGGCCAGCAGGAAAAAGAATAGCATACGTGATATACTACAACTTTGCTGCCATCCTCCTGCTGTTAGGATGCAAGGTCTTCCGCTAGCAACTCCTCTATGTTGTGGCACACAGATACTGCTAGGAATGCTGTCCTGGAAAGGGGTGTTCCTCCTTATCAGTACAGGCCATTTCTTTAACCCTTTGCTTTGCTCTTTCACCTTATGCTTACACATACATTCCCATTCATCCTGCATTTATACCAATCTAAATACTTCTGTTACAACTCTACATAGTTTATAATGCAGTCTTATGCAGATCACCGCAGAAAGGACACATTCAATACTTCTGTCTCCTCCTTCCTTTGCCACATGCTCCTCTGTTCTCCTTGCAACAACAACCTCAGCAGTCGTCACTGGTAAGCCTGCTGAGGGAGTAAACCAAAAGAAAAAACAACCTTTTATTGGAAAGACTAAGATTGCTTTTTTAACAATGCAGTTCCACAGACTGTAACACCAGGGTAGATCAATGCCAGTGTCAGGTGCAAGGGAAGTGGAAGGACTGCCTCTATTTAATGGAAGTCACTCAGTTATGCCATAATGGGAAAGAAGACCAGATACTTCAGCCTCAGGAAGGAACCAGGGCACCACTTCAGCTGTTTAGTGAAAATCTCTGCTCAATACGCCACTACAATCAAAGTAAAAATAATATAACAGGTTGCTTAAACAATGGAAGAGAATTAGAAGAAAGCCAGTGTAATAGGATTATACAAATCAATGCTGTGGCCTTACCAGGAAAAAAAAACCAAAAAAAACCAAAAACACCAACCCCACACCCCCCAAGAACAGAAGGTACAAGTTACTCCTTCTCCAAAAAGATACTAAAGATCTGGAAAGGGCTCTAACATGAACAATGATAAACACTGAAAATATCCTATGAAGAGAAATTAGGAAGTTTAAAACCAAGAGTATTATGTGTGAACACATAAAATAATAATTACTCTACAGGGGTCAGACCAGACATTTCTACACTTCCCATCTTATAAAAAAAAAATACAGATAAACATCCCAAGTGTGGAAAATTCAAAATTGATCAGAATAATTGTTTTTCACATGATATGTAATTTCTTCATATTGATTATCAAGGAAATTAACTTATTAACGTAAATAACAATGTCCTCCTTATCAACAGTAGTATAGATGAAACTAGTTACTACATAAAGAAATCAGCAAGAAACTTATTTGGAGTTAACATTAACTGAAGCATCGGGATATGTTTACCAGTGAAACAGGAAACTGGTTCTTTTGGTTTAAGCCAATATGACTCCTATGTAAAAATACCAACTTAAAAAAAAAGGAATAGTAACTTGATTTTATTACTGAACTTTTATTCACAATTTCACAGTAACTCTTCCTATGCTTTGTATTAAATGTACAAATTATTAATTAATAGCATTACTAATTATTAATAGCACTTAATTATTATTAGCATTTAGTTATCATTAATAGACTGTTTCTTGGATAGAGAATGCAGCAGGTACCAGGATGAGAGAAAATGATCGATTTAAAGAGCTACATAAACTTTGTGCAGCGACACTTGAATGCAGGCACAGGCAGTGGTTCTGTTCCGAGAGCATTTCAGTAAATGTCCAGCTGTGGACTGAGAAGACCTTACTGTATGCAATGACAGAAAAGATGTTTGGCATAAAGACAAGCCAATAGGTTGCAGAAAGGCAATATACAATCTGAACCCCAAAGGCAACACACTTACTGTTTTGCAGGTGACACAGGCTGTGAATTTTTAAGTAAAATAATTGCTTGCCTGATTTACCTTTTAGTTATATAGCTTTTGCCTGTGATCATTTAAGTAACACACCACATCCCATTGACAAACATCGATCACTTTATAAAATAAAAGGGATGTTTTGATTTTCTAAAAGTTTTATTATATACTTGGAAACATGTACTGAATACCCATAGTTTTAAATAAACATCACTGTATGTTTACCTGCAAAGTTGCCCCACACACCGCTTCCGTCTTAAGTATAGGGTGGGCAACTGTAATAAACTAAACTCATGAGGGAGGAGGTGTAAACTAACTTCATTAGAGGTAAAGGAGTTTCTTGTTAAAGGCATTTCTTTGCTTGTTCCAATAGTATGAAAGCTATTTATTTGGTAAACTTGACTGAAACAGAAATTTCTTAATCTCTTGTTGATGACTAAGGTACAGTTTAAGAGAGTCATTACTTTCTGACAGGCACTATAGAAGCCAAGTGTTACATAATACATCAAGTTCTGCTCCACTTTATTTCTAATGCAATGATCAGAACTCTTTCATTGTTAATGTCATTTTAAATACTAAATTGCAAAGAGTTCAGCAGGATACATAGTAGTTGCACTAAGAATAAAACACCTGTCTTGTAGTGTGAATATCATGTAAGCATGAAACGAAAGGTATTTTTTTATTAGCCAAAGCATATTTCTGAAATTCAACACTTGCCTCAATCCAGTGCATATCCACTGAAGGAAGATCTGGGTTTACACTATATATGCACAAAGGAAAACTGAGATAAACAACGCAATAAAACTACTTCAACAGACACGGTAAACTTCCAGACTGTACTTACCACTTGGTCTCTCTGCTGTGCAAATTATTTTCCCCAAAATGAACAAAAGGTTTCTTGCCATTTTAAATACTTTCATGTATAATTATTTACCCATCTTTTTCCATGGCACACAAAAGCTCTAGGCGTGAGCACACGTCCATTCTAGCATATGGCCCAGAATTATAAATGAAAGCATGTTCCCAGCGCCAAACAACTCACACTGCACTCTCGGCTGCCTCAGGAAGACATACAACTATGGTTACTAGTAGGAACGCTGCAGTAATTGGAAGGCATCCCCAACACCAGCTTGGTTGTTGAACGTACATCTCGGCAGCAGCTCCACGTCTGAGTAGCTCACAGCTAAACGGCACCCCACTGCACGGAAAAGCTAATCCAGCAGCTGGCAGCGCAGACCCTACTGCCTGAGCAGGGAGGAAAGGCACTAACAACCACACAACACGCCGCGGCGGAAAAAGCGACGCTGGCCGCGGGGCTAGGGAGGGTTCGCTTGCTTGGGGGCGGCGAGCAGCCAATGAGGGGGAGACGGACAGCCAATAGGGGGTGGGCAGGGCGAGCTGCGGCCCCGGCTGGCTGCGGACTGCCGCGTCTCCCCCAGCACCGGGCGCGGGGGCCCGGGAGGAGGCGCCTGGGTCCTAATGCCGCCGGGAACGCATGCTGGAGTCACAGCGGCGATGCCCAGACCATCGTAGCGGAAACAGTTTTTTGATAGCGCAGTCCAGGGCAGCATTCGATTCGGGTGTTGGATATCGCGGAGAAGAACGTAAGGTCCCTGGAACGTACTCGTATTCGACACGCCGTGCGCTGGGTGATTGGCAGAGCTGTGCACAGCCACGGGTGAAACCACCGCCCCGAGAGAAAAAGGACTAAAGGATTCAACAAGGAAAGGAAAAGGTCAGTACCCTCACCTGACATAAACCTGACTATGCTTATAAGAAACCCTGATTAGATCCTCAAATCTCAGCCCCTAAACTGAATCCTGGAGATGCACATTGCATCACGCAGTACAGGAAAGGAAAACACTCTCTGAAACAGATGGGAAAGTGAGGGCAGGACTAAAACTGTATAGATGCTCTAGCGTACACTGGTAAGATTCCAGGATCTCTCCTGAGAAACGAAGGAAGGATCATGACAAGCCAAAGACTCAGAACAGAGAAAACTGACAGAAGAACAGTCTGGTGAGACAACTTTTACGCCTGCAGATATGGAATATACCAGCATGCCCAGCTTCTGGCTTGCTGTTGCTACTTATATTTATCAAAAGCAAACGCAGCTGTTCAGGAAGGTGGAGATCTGCATCTACACAACATTCTCCCAAACACATCAGCCTGGCCAGAGCAGCAATTCCTGATGTATTTTCACATAGCTAACTCTTTCCTTTCCTTTGTCTCCTTCCCTGTATTTCAACACCACTTGAAGATGAACACAGTAGTATTGTTATATCTTTATACCTTTTATACTCTTTAGTAAAGCATCCTTAAGCGACCCCAGATGACTTGGTCCAGGGTGCCAAAATTAGAAACAGTATTGAAATGGCTACTTTTAGTGCCTTCCAGAGTATCCTATGGAAATTGTGATCAACTTTGTTAACATTTGAACATAGCGTTCATTAATGTGTCTCAGCACAAACCAGACAAAAAATGGACTGACAAGCTCCACATCAGTGAAAGTTAAGTTAGGTAAACATCAATAACCTCCTCCTGAAAATGAACAGGCTGAAAAATGCCACACAATGTACAGTCATGAATAGTGTAAAGTGCAAAATTTCCAGTAAGACTAGTCTTTAATACAAATTTATCTGTTCACTTTGGCATAAACTCCTCCACTACGTACTCTGCATGGTAGAACAGGACTGTTATTTAAAAGCCAAAGTACCTGACTCATATGTTAAAACTATTCTATCAAAGCAATCTGTCTTACCCTATCAAAACCACAGGTCTATCATCTAGAGGACAAAAATACCAGAGCTACATACATACCAAAGCAGGACTAATACCACTATACAGCACATGAAAAAAACCCTAAACTTTCTAAACAGTATCTGAAAAATTTTACTTCACATACTTTTCAAAACTCTTCCTCTGATCAGTGTTCAAGGCCAGGTTGGATGTGGCCCTGGGCAACCTGGTCTAATGGGTGGCATCCCTACCCATGGCAGGGGGGTTGGAGCTAGGTGATCTATAAGGTCCCTTCCAACCCAGGCCACTCTATGAATCTATGAACCTTGCTGCTGTGAGTGCACATCTGTCTTAGAGTACAGATACTAAAGAAATTTAGGACTGGAACCCTGGGCCAGTTTTGGACCTGGTTCTTGCAGTGTTCCAGTATGAAGCTTCTGTAATGTGATAATTTGTGTATCATGTTGTCAATAGGTAAATCTGTTTTGTCTCTCACATTTTTATTAAACAAGGAAAAAATTGGCAATAAAGCCAATTTGCAAAATTTAAGGAGAGCTAAGGTAACCAATGGCTAACTGGTTCATTTTAATTAATGCTTTCACAATACAGAGAGCTCACATCAGTGCTCTCAACATCCCAAATAAAGGCATTTCTGAAACTGTTATTAAAAAAAAATACACAGGTGGCAATGTAAAGAAGACACTTCTATAGTCTCTCATCATACAATCCAGAAATGAATTAAACTATACTGCTTTATAAAACAAAATAATCACTGTTTCTCTGTTCCAACTTCCACTCACAAGACATGTAGCTTACAAGCTCAGCAAATCAGCAGTGTGCAAAATGAGCAATCAGAATGGTAAAGCATAGCTTTTTGAAAGAAAGTACATTAAGTACACAGCACACATGCCCAATGTGCCCAAAACTTCTCAAGGATTCAAACGGGTATGTGTATCTTCCACATTTTTGTATGTAATGACATTAGGTTTTGCTGTGGGCTGCAATATTGAGGGCATGCCTTTAGGCTGGCATGTTCATTTAGCATATGAGTCATTCAGTGTGGAAACAAGATAACAGGAACATCCACAAACTAATGAATTGTGAAAGAACTATAGTGTTCTCCCCCTCAGGCTTCCACCTACTGAAGTGTCACAAATAAAGTTAATATCACAAAAACGATTTAGCAAAAGGAATTAAACACTAAATGACAGTCAGTTCTTCTACAAGTCAATCACTTGTTCTAACTCTTTTTGTTTGAAATACCAGTCAGTACAGTTACCTGAGAAAAGATCACCAGGAAAAGACACTCCAGCCTTGATTTTTAACTACTGCAACTACAGATAAGATAGCTCTATAATATGGCAATTGCAAACTAGGTTTTTCTTGACTGATACTGTCCTTCAGAATTTGAGAGTTTAAGAAGAGCTCACTTCTCCCTTTTCCCTCCCTCTAAAAGTTGGTTTAAAATACAAGCAAATCAAATAAATAACCAAACACTTGCCATGCAATGAACCACAGTGAAAAATTAGCCTGTCCAAAAAAAAAAGTTTTGAACAGCCTAACTTCCTCATCCCAAGTTACTACAGTAGCCTACAGAATCACAGCAGTTTAAAAGAAAAACTACTTACAAATATAGCTAAGAAAATATACAAGCTTATATTTACATATCTAACACCCATACTTGTCCAGTGCAGCTAGAGGAACCTAATATGCCTTTACATTACGGTTGCTGATTTGTGGTTTATATTTTGGCACTGGAATGAGTGCGTAGCACTTTGAAGGCCAGATTTTATCTCCCACCCACCTAGAAAGTAACAATGAAAAGCTAAGTGTTGCAGAAAGGGATGTGAAATAGAAGTCACAATTAGTGACTTCCATATCAATCTAATTTCAAGTGAGGAGACTGCTCACATTAATCTTTTCAGGTGTAACTTGTGCACTTTTATCAGGCCTCTGGAGTCTGGCCACAGACCTCTCAGGAGTTCACCTGCCAGGCATTTCTCATACTTCCTCTCCTAGTATCTCAGTGAGGATACTCTGTTTTAATTAATGCTGCCTTAGGTACCTGTTATGATGCATGTCTATGCTGTGCAACTGAGTACAGTGCAACTGGAATCTGTCAGCTAGGCTGGTACTCATCACCCCCACCCACCCAGGTAGATTACAGTTTTACTGCTGTCAATGGGTGCCGATAGGTATCGACATCAGCACAACGATCGGTCCTGATTGCGTCTCAACAGGGCTAAGGCCTCTGACAGGCATGCAGTGTTACTGAACACTGTGACCACTCTCAGACATTAACCACCACTCCTCTGACCAGCATTGTCCATCCGATTAATGCCTAATCTGCTTGTGATTCAGCTCCTGAACCACCACAGCCTTCAGCATGGCATGAGAAAATTTAAGACTTCTTGAGCTGTGTCAAAACCCTCGTTTCACTGGAAGTAGTGTGCTGCTGGAACAGCTACCTCAGCTATGAAACTAGTTCATTGGAAGAACGCTCAGTCTCTGTTCTGCTCTTTACCACATGCTGTATACATATCCAGGACCTCAAAATACCCTTAAGAAACAGCTTTAAGAACTGCCAGCTGTTACCAGAACAGATCCACTGCAATGCCAACCACTGAATCCACTGGGATTCAAAACAGAGGCACAAATTCTTCATGAATTTCAAGGAGTCAGTAGCATAATTAGTTTTTGTGCAAACCATTTTTGCTTAAGAAATTGTCTAAGCTATTTCAAAAACTAAATTAAAAGGAACCACTTCTACTATACTGTAGTTACAGCAGAACTTCCAGTGGTGTTTCCACTCGCATTTTCTAATTGTGTAGATTATTTAAATAGTGTGAAACTTCCAACAAAGTAGTACCAGTATAGTAACTTGGCATACTGCTGTTACATGGGGTTTTTAACCTATACAAGGATTAGAAGTCTCCAGCTATGATTAATTTGTCAGTAACTACTTGTTTTATATCTCCTGCAAAGTTGGATGCAATGTCTGCTAGAACAGTGACATGTTAGTGGGGAACTATGCCACCAGAGGTTAGTTATAACATAGTCTGAGTGCAAAAAACCCCTTTTTAAAAAAAATGACAGTTTAAAAATACTCAGATTTAAATATTCAGAGAAACAGGCTCAGAAATAGTGAGCCATAAATGGCCACTAACTCTAAAATAACCTACTTTTCTGAAAATATACTGTTTTTAATAAATAAACTGTTTTTATATGCAAGAAGTCGCTAAGTAAACTAAAGTTATTATGCAGTGTTTCAGAATTTAAAATCACAGAATCACAGAATGTTAGGAGTTGGGGGGACCTCGAAAGATCATCTAGTCCAACCCCCCTGCCACAGCAGGATTCCCTAGACCAGGTGACATACAAAGCAATTATTCAACTTTCCACATTTTAAAATAAATTTTCATTAACCAATTAGACAGATCTTCAGAGAAATACACAAACACATTTTACAGAGAACTATCCTGTACTGCTTAATAACTGAAATGCAAATTCTTACCGGAATGCCACTGCTTTTGAAGATGCTGTATCTACTGTTATCCTTAATATATCCATTCATACCCATCATTAGTACCCTGCTCGCTTTGTGCTCAAGCTTTGGAACAGATTTCTGACAAGCAACTCGCATCTAATAAATTGGTTTCTAGAAAGCAAATTTAAAAGCTGTACAACATGGAAAACAAACCACTGAAAGTGCAATGCAAACACATAGCTATAACATGATACTTTTAAATCACTAGTTCACCTACTGAAAAACCACAAAAGCAAAATTCCTATTATCCTGTTAAATGTCATATACCTCATCTCATTAAGGGTAGTCATTTGCCTAGAAGTGATTTATTATAAAAAAACAGGATAAAGGAATATTATTCTTAATCATATTTAAGGTTTTCAAAAGACAGCACATAAATACAGAACAGTATAAGATCATATAAAAACCAACAGTCTAAACAGATAAGACACACAGGGGAAAAGTTCACACACAGCACAAACAATATGATTGTAGTAAATCTGACAGTAGTCCTACTTTGGGGGCGGCTTTTGCTGGTAAAGAAAATGGAAGGAGATAAGTGAGTAAGGAGGGCAGACTGAGTGGGGGGAAGCACGTGAGGTAAGCAGAAGAGGTAGAATGGATGGAAAGAGGGTTTAACAGTCAATGACCATAGAACAGAGAACAGCTAATTAAAGCTAGTGAATGTTCTGTGAATGGTCAAAGGTCCCTGGGCTTTCTGCTCTTTCTGTTCCTGCTACTTAGTCTTTGACAGGTCCTTTCTTTACTGTTCCCAGGCTTAACACAGAGGTGTTAAACTAATTTTCAGTCTTTTCCCCATCATGGCCTCCTCCTCACCTTTTAATATAAGATCAAGAACCCTTCCTCACCTGTAGCTTTAAAATGGGAATCATCTCAGTATGATCAACATTACATCCTTATTTGCAAACGATCCAACTTCTAATATTCTGACTTCTTCCTTAATTCTTAGGTAACACATACTGGACAAGATTCATTTACAGAGCAGAAGAGTGAGGCAAGACATCTATAAAACAGCAGTTGAAAGTTTGAGCAGAGTACATAAAACTTTTACATAAAACTACATTAAAAAATTGTGTTCGATACTGAAGAACAGACAGTTAAGCTAGGAACTGGGGTGGGGACAGCTGCTCTATAGGCTCTGGTGCATACAGCCAGATGGAAATATTCTAACTGTTCCCAGTAAATTATACTTGTTCTTGTATTACCTGAATAGATTAGGCTTGTACCAGAAAGAAAGATGCATTTTTATTGTCAAAACACTCATTGTTTATATCCTCTAGCATAGATGGAGATAAGTCTGTGTAAAGGGCAAGTTTGCCCACAAAGGTAAATCAAACAAGTGGTGTAATTTCTTATGGGGCATTATGGAGAAGGACAAAAAAAACTAGAATGAAGTCACTTTCTTCTGGTGTAAGATCCCCAATACAAATAGTTTATACAGGCATAGCAACTGCAATATAATTCAAAACAACTTCTGGAATTGGGCCAGCTCTCCTAGCTTGTTTCCTTCTATGCGGAAATAAACTACCAATATACAGAATTTTATACTGATACAGCTCTGTTTACACTAAGGGGAAAGAAGGCTGATACTTTAATTATGCCAGTAGAGATAAAGTAGCAAAATGTCTGATAGAGGACAGTGTCTCAGATACTGTCCATTTACCTATTGCAAGACAGCTGCAATATTCCTGGTGCAGGCAAGGCTTTAGAGTACTAATTCTTAACTTAAAAAATAATCGCTCCTGTGTTAATTCCCAGGACATCATCAACCTTTGAAATGTTAATGGAATTACTAGACACAAACCAGACTTTGAATTTCTGCCAGATTCTGTCAGGAGTTCAGCTGACAAGAGTTTTCTGCATACCACTCAGGTGTCACTATTCTTTTCAAAATACTTTCTTTTAGAAACAATGGTGCTTTTTCAGCAACAATGCTGTGATAATTTTGAATCTGAGAAAAAGAACTGCTAAAACCAAAGTGTGTGTTTTGGCTTGAAAAATACAAATAAAAGTAATTACTCCTCCTCAGCCAGACTACAGTTTTGTTTAACCAACTGTTTATCATGAATAAATCTTCTTAAACCAGATGTCTATATTGCCTATAGAACTGAACACAGAAAATCCTAAACACCTCACTGATGTTAATGGTTCATTGAAATTAAATATTTTTAAAAGGTAATTAATGTATTTCTTTGATTCGTTGTGATCTTTTAGCTTAAAATACTCTCCATTCCTTGTTATTCTTGATCTCAAAATACTGATCTTTTATAGTGCCTTTCTATTGTTGAAGTAAGTAAGCCTATAATTGAAAGTGGGTAAATCTTAAAAAAAAAATTTAAAAAAAAAATCCCCAAAGCTTTAATGCCTTCTCTTTGAAACACCGTATGCAGAATCAAAACTTTTTGGTTTTTTAAAGAGGAAAATTTCTTCCCCTTTTTCTACCAATTAGAGGGTAGGCAGGCTCTGCAAAGGGACCTAGATAGGCTGGATAGATGGGCAGAGACCAATGGGNTGAGGGGAGACCTTATCGCTCTCTTCAGCTACTTGAAAGGCCATTCTAGGGAGGCGGGTGTTGGCCTCTTCTCCCTTGTGACTAGTGACAGGACTAGAGGGAATGGGCTTAAGCTGAGCCAGGGTAGGTTTAGATTAGATATTAGGAAGAATTTCTTTACTGAAAGAGTGGTTAGATATTGGAATAGGCTGCCCAGGGAGGTGGTGGAGTCACCGTCCGTGGAGGTTTTTAAGAAGAGGATAGATGTGTTTCTTCAGGGGATGATTTAGGGGTAAGAGTAGTATAGGGCTATCAGTTGGATTAGATGATCTTGAGGGTCCTTTCCAACCGTAATGATTCTGTGATTTTCCACCTTTACCTCCCATAAAACAGAGAGTGAAAGGGGGCCCTAGGTGATAAACTAGGAGAGATTGCACACTCTGTTCCTCTCCCAAGTTTCCTGCCTCCACTACTGAAGCAACAGTGCCTGCTGCAACCACTGTGCTTTCCAAGAACAGAAATAAAGTAAAGCAGCACCAATTTGGGGTAACTTTAAGGTTCTGAGTTACAAACTACATTGAGATGTCGCATGAACAACTGAGCTACCCTTTCCTTGTGTCCTGGTTTGGGCTAGAACAGAATTAAATCTGTCCAGTGATTTTACTTTTTAGCTAAAGCTCCTCTAAGTGACTGCACTTTCTGAAACTAACAGCATGTTTTTGCAGACACTGCCTGCTTCTAGCAGTGATAAGACCCAATGTTTAGATTTACTACCAGGGATTGGTATGCAAACCAAGGTCACTGCTAAATCTTGTGTCTCATGTTGAGGGATGCAGAGTAAAAGCTGCATCTACAGGGGGAAGCGGACAGGACAGGTAACCCTAAACTGACCAACTAAGAATTCCATTCTACATAAGTCATATTAGATATAGAACTGAGGGTCAGTTGCTTCTTCTTCCCTTTTTTTCCTTCAATGGGTGGCACCTGAGGAGAACTCTGTTCTGCCTTTGATCCTGATTTGTTTCCTGCATCTAGTCCCAGGATCCAGCCCCTGAGCCTGGTTCCCATCTGCTGCTCCTGAGGCCTTCTACCACAGTACCAGTAGTGACAGTGACGTAGTTACCTCAAGGGGGGGTTTGGTTCAGTATTGGTTTTATATATATTTCATTTTATTATTACCATTAAAGTAGTTTTAGTTCTCTTTTCCAATCCACACATCCCTCTCTTTCTCTCATTCCCTTCCCTTTCCTGTGGGGGAGGGAAGAGAGGGTAATAGAGAGCATCTGTCACTGGGTTGGTGGTTGGCCCAGCCCTGACCCTCAAAACCCTGGAGAAAGTGGGGACCAGCTGGAGCAGGGAACAAACCAAGTTACTACTATGATCTGAACAGCACCCCTAACACTTACTCCAATATAGAAGCTGTTACTTCAAAATCATGCATGCATTACCAAAAAGACATCTCTGTCTTTCCAAAATGGAAACTGCAGTAGCTGAACTAGCTGCACACTTATAGTTGTGTGTTGGAAAACAAGATATAAATGTGCCTAGGAGTTAAACTAGACAATCGTGTTCGGTGCTGGTAAAAAATCATCTTTAGAAACAATATTGCTGAAATGTTAGATAATTATATAATGCTCGAACTCTAACAAATCCTCTCACAAATACAGGCATATCTATTTTACATGTAAACATCAAGTGGGAAAATATTTATAGTTTAAGCTGCACCCTTTGCTACTTAATTATCATAATTAAAAAAAGAAGAAACATTTAAATTCCTCCTCCAAAGAAATCATTTGCCTGAACTGTAGCTTGGGAGTCCCCAGTAGTCAGTCTATTCTGCGTCTCATCCTACTGAATGTCAAAGACCTAGTATTTCAAGGATGGGATTTCAAAATCACTTAGTGATAACTTTGTCTCACTAATGATAAACCAGCCTTTTATTCCCACTCAGGTCAGTTCACTGATTTCATAGAAAACACATTTAGAAAGAGGAGCTGAATACTTTCAGAAATTTCACCCATGAGATAAAAAGGAAAAAAAACCCAAACAAACTGATACAAACCATTTGAGACTTTTTGATGCATGATAAATCAAGTGTGTTTGTGTATTTGTGTATGCTACAAGTCACTGAAATTACTTTTAACCACTAACTGAAATAATATAATCTCAAATACCTTACCTTCAAACTCTTCAGATACAAGTCACTGATGAAAACCCAGTTTTGTCCATGTACAGGAAGGAGGTCATGCTAGGAAAAATAATAGTTCGGCTGAAAGATTCAGAAGAAAAATACACTCACTGATCTCAACATACATATTATAGAAATCATAAGCACCATTATTGAATAATAGTGATCTTGTTTTATGTTTGACTCTTGTTCTACTTTGGCTTCTATGGAACTGTGCTCAACAGAAGTTTGACTTCATGTACAACCAGAATCTAGTCCCACCAACAGGAAAATCTAACAAGCTTAAGAATATTCTTCTTTAAACATATTAAAGTCAGGTGCATCAAAGTCCTCAGTTTTATAATTCTACAGCATTTATAAAAAAGCATTTTAAAACTGGTATCTGGTAGACATTATTCACAGCATTCATACTGCTAAATAAAACCAGAAAAATTAAGAAGTATCTCTAGAATGAATTCTCTTTTGTGTCATTACAATCCCCATAATCTCCATCCTCAACAGCTACTACAAAGATGATAAATCATGTTAAAGAAATTTTGCAGACAATTTCCCTCCATGCATCGTGCTGGCATGCAAACTACTGCACGTGCTTTTGCATTTCAAGATACTTCATTTATCAAATGACCAACACAAAGGCTTCCAAACTCTTGACAAAACACTGCAAGTATACTAATTGAAACAAAACACCTGCCTACAAAAAACAAGTTAGTATAATTTAAAAACAATAAGGAAGAAGTATTTACCTGAACTTGACAAAGCACCTCTTAGCTTCATTGGTACTATTTCCCAAATGAAGACTCTTCCTTGCAAATAAGTGAGCTTTCTTCAGACATTATTCCGTGGCACAGGCTCCTCCAAATGGCAGAATGAATGTATTGCCATTATTGAAAATTTACAGATAATCTGAAGAAATTGAACTGAAAGCAAGAAATACAGTGGCTTTATTTTGTGTAAACTTACTGAAAATAACTTATTTTTAATAACTTGTTATTTATCAATAGCCTTTAAAAACACACAGGGGTATTTACATGCCTTGATTGATAAAGTATGTATAAATTACTTAATTAAACCAGATAGACAGTTCATTTGAGCAGAAATGCCCAGGTAAAGAAATTCCACTTAATGCTACTGTGGAGCACCATTTCAATAAATTTTAGGGCTGTTTCTTTTACAGTGGGCACACTGCAAAGAAGCTTTCACCAGGGCATCTATAATGACACCTGTATTATTGCAGAACATTTGCTTGTAATTCGTAATTACCTTCATGTAGTTCAAATTATACTTTCCAGTGTGAATTCTTTTGCAACTGCAAATACCAAATGACATCTACCATTGTTATGTTCACATATCCAGCCTTAGAAGATTACCTTCAAGTTCCTCACAACATTCTCTGATTTTACAGAATGTGTATAGTATTTTACTTTGGATTCTTACTCGAGGACAAGATCAATCACTTCTAAGACAGATTCAAGAGGCATACTTTGATGAACATCTATTTTGAGAACAGTGCCAACTCAGACATGACCCACCCACTGCTTATTCTCATCCTTGTGGCGCAACCTCATTTGTGCAGATATAACTGCTGCTGCAGCCACTTGCTATACCGCATTGAGGAACTGACTTGGGTTAAAAATTGCTGCTTGTCATAGACTCCTCTTGTAGTCAGGATGAATCTTCTGATCCAAGTCACTGCATGAGAACATCAATGTCTGTGCTAATACAACATGAGGGGAAATGAGGAGACAAGAACATAGCTAACTGCAGCCACAAATGTCAGCACTTCAGAAACTACTTTTGTCACCCACGTGTAAATTACAAGGTGGATCACAGCTTTACAACTGAAAGCAGTACAGGGTATTCTAAAACTGCTTTAACTTTCATTTCCACGTCTGCATCAGAATTCACCATCCCCACAAACTGCACAGAAATTAGTGCTTTTAGGGCTACATCAAAATTGCGGGGGTTACAGTTTTCTGCCAGATCCCATACACTGTAAATTTAAGAAGGTATGACGAATTACACATGGTGCATGAGTATATGAGTGTATGTGTGAGTGTGTCTCTCTCTTCTCCATTAATAACTGAAGCAACTTAGATGACTGTTCAGACTACTAAAGACAGAAGAGAGTAATACTATTCAGTGATCTGCCTAGGTAATGCCTGACCCTTTCTAATTTTTGAATCCACAACCTGATTTTGAACAGTTTTGTCAAAAAGGAAGATTCAAAAGTTATTTATAGTTTAATAAGAATTAAAGAGACTTCAGAATACCAAGTACTGGGAAGGTGGAGAGAGGGAGAGGACTGATCAACAAACTTCCCAAACTGAAGTAGAGGCTGCAGTATATACCCATGTTACTACAGAACAAACACATACATAAGATATATACTGTATAAGTACCCCAGATCCAGCTGGCACATTTTATTACCTCTAAGATACAACTGCATAGAAAACTAGGCATTTAGATCATGTGCTCACAGAACTACTTGACTGTCCATTTAGTATTCAATTCTATTTTTGTGGCATAAATACGAGTCCTGGGTCAGCAAATTCCTGATCAGCTCCTTGCGTTCATTTTAAAAGTACAGTATGTACAACACTTGATAGTTTCTGATCTTCTGGCACAGCATCTCATCCTAATGAGATGCATTCTTCTTACCAGATTAGTCACTTCATCCTTCAGAACCACTGAATGAATGAATCACATCAAGTCCTCTTGAGTTGGGGGTCTTCAGCAATTTATGCCAGCATTCAGACTTTTGATTCTCTAATCTGATAATCAGGTTATGTTCTGATAATCAGGTAATGTCCCATCAACATTATTTGAAGAGAATAAAATATCCACAATATCATTGTGAAGAGTAGCATAAAGAAAACGCTCCCTTCCTTCCTAGCACCTCATACTCCCTAAAAGTCCAGAAAACCTGTCAAGTCCTTAACATACTATTTACTATGTTACCATTGTCCTTTCCTTTTAAATTAAAGCATACAAAAACGAAGTATTTCCCTGGAATATACTGCTACCAGTAAGACATGACAACAACTATATCCTAATACTGTGGTTAATTCATGTATTTGAAGTATTAAAATGTTACATAAAAACATTTCTGGTCACATGCATGTGAAAGTGATTTGCCTTTTACAGACAGTAATTTTAAGATTTTCTCCCTCCTCACCAACTTCTTGCTAAAGGTAAATAACAACAATTAAAGAAGTATCAATACATACAAATTTTATCCAAACACAGGAAGGAAATCCATATGAATTCCCTTCACATCTTAATGAGAAGGATCATATTACTGTAAATAAAAATACAATTTCTCAAATTATGATAAAGATTGCTCATCTTAATATTCACATAACATGTATTGTTTAATAAACTCAACCACAGTCCTTATTTGGAAAGTTTACAGGGCCTCAAGTCTTCTTAGGCTGCTAACCTGCACTGATGGCTTTGTTACCATAGTCTCAGTGCTAGTGACACCTGAAATAGGCAGAGTAAGCATTAAGTCCATTCACACAGCTCAACTGCATGTAAAGCATGAAATACTCAGGCACTGTAGTCTGGACTGGTTCTAGAACTGGAACCAAGTCAACCATAACCTAGGAAGGAATTCCTATACAAGGAATTCAATCCAATATAAAATTGAATACAAAGAACTCGATGCAACAGATGAAAAGATGGGTGTATTTCTCTTTCTAGTTTAAATCTTAAACTTGGGTCAAATTTGCAACTCTATGCTACAACATGATGCAGTATGTAAATAATTGCAATGATTTGCTAGACCTTAGCTTGTTCCATTGATTTTTTTTGTAAAGGACATACCTATTTGCATAATACAAGTGTGCTAATCATAAAATCATTCCAGTTGGAACAGACCTCCGAGGTCATCTAGTTCAACCTCCTGCTCAAAGCAGCATTAACATGTGAACACTCATTAATGATACAGATTGTACTCTTAACCTTGCAGACCACTAATCGCATGTAATCCTTAATCAAATGCACTCAACTGCCTTTGATAGGATTACTTATCTGCAGAAGGGTTTGTGGGACCAGTTACTTGCCATACATTATTCCTAAGCATGGCACATTATAGTACTGCCCAGCTACACCCGTAACTAGTATCACACTTTAATTTCACTTTAAATGTCTTTTAAGCACATACAATTTTGAGAGCAATTTTCCAAGTTAGCCTGCAGTACACAAGTAGATTTTGGTATATGAGAACAAGAGAGAGTGAAGTAGGGGATGATAAACCAGAAAAAAAAAAGAGTTTAAACAGGTAGTTGACAAATTATGATCCTGGCTTCATGTTTTAGCTACTGATTTTTTAACCTTTGTCTCAAAAATTATCTCCCTTTCTTTGGTTAAAATACTACAATGCAATAGCTGAAGAATACGACATATACACACTAAAATCAGCAATCTTAGTAGTTTGTGGACTTAAAAACAGCTATCAAATGCAAGAATTCTTGATTTCATATACACAAAATTATCAAAATTGAGATTATTGTGAAGCTTTCTTTTGGTATATATTTAACAACAGACCATTATTAACGTATTTAAGCATTAATCAGAGAAAGAGCTACACCTATAGTTAATTATTTACATTATTTTTCTTGTATTTCCAAAATGGCACTTTGCAAGTTTAAATTTTAATGTTCTTTTGTTAGTTTTTGGAAAAAGAAGAAGGCAAGTCAAGCAAACAAAACCTTCAGAGCAAAAGTTTTCAATTGGTACCTCCCACTCCATATTCAGTTTCTTAGGGACTATCTATCATGCAGCAACAATCTGGTTAGAAGCAAGCAGCCAACGAGTGTGTAATTTGCATGTAAAAATATTTTTAGAAGACACATATGAATAGCATATGTTCTCAGCCTGAGTACAGTCTTCTCAGTATTTGTTCTGAATATTATTTCCCTAACATTCATAATTATTTTCCAGATAATGATTTCTCGTAGAGTTATGTTACTCCTTGAAACAACATATATATCAAGCCTTGAACACTACTCATTTTAGAGTTCACCTTAGGGACTGGGGGTGAGCCTCTACATGATTAATTTTTCTCCTCCATATGTGAGCACACTAACAGAAAAACACAAGGGGGGGGTTTTCCCTTGCTTGATGTACATACCAAGAAGCTTCAGTCATGGAAAGTGCCCAATTCTTACACACTTTTAAGAAATGTTATAATAAATTAAAATCAGTTAGTACTTATACTGTTTTACAGCCTCTGCTGCAGATGTAATCACAAAGTTGGCAAATTCTGCATAAAAACAAAGTGCAACAAGAGGATACCCTGATTCAGAAAGTTAAATCAGGTATATTCACTTGCCTGGACCGAAGCAGCTTCAAAAATTGAGTCAGAAAACCCTTCTATTCCCTCTATGTTAAGAAAAAGGTAAAAATGCTTAAAAAGGTAAAAATGGAGTTCAATAAAACCAGAAATAAGCCATGTGCTCATAGGCTGTCAGTTAAATCTAAAGCAAATCTAGTCAAACTGCCACAACATACCAGGGAACACAACATGTGAGCAAACAGCAGTCTAACTATATCCCAAAGTCATTACCAGTCCACATGTGGAACACCCAAACCAATTCCTGGTGACTCTGGAGTTTGCATCATAGTAATTATGCCTGTTTGTTCAGGCCAAACGAATTTCTATTGTATTATGAGATGAAAAACCTCATTTTCTTTTCTTTGCCAACATGCAAACTCTCTTTCTCAAGCAGATGGAAAAACTCTGAATTCTTTCTTTGGCTTAAGCTTTCCTTTATTCAACTTGAATGTCAAAGGGGAAAAAAGAAGTGATACCAGGAAATTATACTGTGGTACTTAAAGTATATAAAAATACCTGAAATCATAGAATGCTTTGGGTTGGAAGTGATCTATAAAGGTCATCTAGCTCCTGCAGTAAGCACGGACATCTTCAACTGTATCACATGGCTCAGAGCCCTGTACAACATGACCATGAATGTTTCCAGGCATGACGCATCTACCACCTGTCTAGGCAACCTCTTCCAGTGTTTCACCACCTTCATCATAAAAAATCTTCTTCCTTCTAGTCTAAAACCTTCCTCTTTTAGTTTAAAGCCATTACCCCTCATCCTGTTGCAACAGGCCCTGCTAAAGTTTGTCTCTAGATTCAATTTACCAAAAAAGCTAGGGGAGGGCAGAGAGACAAAACAGAAAATGGATGCATTACATACATTTAAAAATTTTAACACCATCCAGTCATGAATCAGTGTTATTAACTGACTAGGGAACTAGAATCTATAATGGAGCTTTGCTAACAAGCAGGAAAAATATCTACGTAATCATTCTAGAGCACAAATGCACACACACAAACACACACCTTTTACCACATCATCTGTGAGGCAGTATACACTTGATACAAAAGCTTATGCTTGGTAGAAGCCCAAACCAAAACAACAGACCCTAGTCAGCCCTGGGAAAAGTAAAAAACTTAAAAAACTTAAACTACAGTGAAAATGAGGAAAAAAGAATAAAATTAATAAACATCAGATATATTAATTTTCATACACCCATATTTCAACCACAAGTATTACTAGGACTAAACCCACAATAATCAGGAGTCCTAAAATGCCATGACAAAAATCATTGCATACATACAACTGTACTACCTCATAAAACTACTTAACACTATGCAGTGGACTGCATTATCTAACCAGTTCTAACAGTCAAATAGAGCAACTGAAGAACAGATGAAATACACTGACTGCATTTGATGCATACGTAAAAACACCAGTTTCAATGGCTGAAGAGCCAATCAGTTACCTCTCCTACTCATATCCAAAAGGGCTTTACACGCCTGATGAAAGTACACAGAAGAAATACATTCTCCACAATGAAAGCAGTAATGAATCAAACCCCAAGATCAGTCTAAAGTACACCTCACAAAATTATTACCAAGTTTCCTTACAAACTTTGCTCCAGTCTGGCAGACAACTTCCTCCAAAAGAGCAAAATGCCCTTAAACGTTCGTTCAAACTCCAAAACATTGCTGTACAAATTAAAGGAATAACTACAACAAATAGGTAGATTATGGACATTACAATGGAACCATACACTAACGGATTATTTCACAACGTAAATCACATAACGCTAAACACTTTTTAAAAATGCAACCAAGTAGAAGGTGTCAGCAAAGCAGAGGCAGGCAGAGAAAAGGCATTTTTTTGTGCTATTACTGGAACAATTTCCTGACTCATTCCATCCTCCAGCCCCAAGGACCAGGCTGGCTTAGTCCATGCTGACAACCGCCTTGACGTAACTCAGGCAGAGCACTGACCTACATGCCGTTGCTGCTGAGCTCCTTGCAGGAGGAAAAGGGGCCAACAATGAATTCAAGTACTCAAACTATTTCCGCCTGACAGTGCTAGTGCAGAAATGGTCGTTGAGACAGACAGACCCACAACACCTCAACCTCTTGAGACCGCAATCTCCAAAACCGACTGCAAGGCAAACTTTAGGCCGCTTGAGATCAGAGGTTTTCAATACGAAGCCTGCACATCATCGCGGCATTTCGGTACACGCCGAACTCGCAGAACTAGCGTCGTGGTGCTACGAGAGAAAGATTAAGATTGGAGGTACCGAACCTTAGACAAGGTTAAACCACAGGCTGAGCGTGATTTTAAGCAGGTGTTCAATGAATTGCAGATTAATCCTCAACTCCCTGCCCTGAGCAAAACGCAAAGGCGGCTGCGAGGTACCAGCGCGGATCCTCCCTTTACCGGGGAGCGGGCACTGTGGGACACGGGGACCACAGGCCTCCAGCTAGCAGAACTGCCACCTCCCGTCAGCAAGCTTCAATCTGCCCGGCCGCCGTGCTCCACCCCTCCAGTGAACGGGAGGAGCAGCTGCGAGCCCCAGGAGAGGCGGCGCAGGAGAGCGGAGCAAGACCTGCCCCTGCGGAGGTGGGTGCGCCACAGCACGGCTCGTCCCCTCCCACCGCTCCGCGCCAGGAAGCGAGGAGGAAAGGCAAAGGGTAAGAAAGGCTACCTCAGGAGCCGCTCACTGTGCTACTGCGCAGCCCCACTCCCGTGCGCCGCCCGGCGGCGCCTCCGCTTCTGCTGCCTGCTGGGAGCGGGACGGGGCGGGCCAGGCCAGGCCAGGCATGGCAGCGGGGAGGCACCGGAAACTGCGCAGGAACTAAGCGGGAGGTCGCGGCCCAGGCCGTGGTTGAGGCTGCAGGCAGCCCTGAAGGGACGGGCGGTGAGCGACGGCGGGGCCGAGCGCGCGGAGCGCACGTGTGGCTGCGCGGGAAGGCTTCCGAGGGAGCTCAGGGCTAGGGCTGCATGTGTTTCGCAGGGCGCCGAGGAGAGCTGCGCCAAGGGCCGGGAGTGGCAGAAGCCTGCAGGTGAGAGCGGGGTTCATTCCCGGTTTGGCGGAGTTGGCTGTGACGGGAGAGGCGGTCTAGGCGTGTGCGGAGTTCTGTGGGCCATGCCGAGCGGTTTGGCAGGCTGCGAGAGTACCCGTCCCTTGGGCTGTAGCGGAGCGGTTCTCTTACGAAGGTGTCTAAATGCCGACTGAGTATTTCATGTCAGTAGCTGTGCGGTTGAGAGGTGCGTGTCCTCCGCTCGGGTAACGCCGGCTGAAAGCCCTCGTTAATAAAAGATGCGCTTGGTGGGGTCCTAGAGTGCATGTGTGTATATACATAAATTTACCTGGTATGGCTTTCTTATGTTCTAACAACGAACTCTATAGCTTTTTTCTTCTGCAGGCCTTCCGTAGGGTACTGATCACTCTGGGTATGGAGTGAAGTAAGGAGACTGTTTAACAATAGGTTTATCTAAAAGAGTTGAACACCTTTTGGTGTCAAAAGAAAGGCCAACGCAGCCCTGGCCACGGTGGGACTTGCAACCCACCCTTCAGCCCCTCATCTCCACTGCCTTGGGTCAGAGGCTGAGGCTCTGCCTACACTAAATCCTTTCCAGAAATCTTGCATCTCTTAGCTGCAGCTGTAATAAACTGCACTGGTTTATTCTTCACAGATTTACTTTTTTTTTTTTTTTTTAAGAAGGACTGAATGATTTGTCAACAAAACATGTAGTCTCTGTCCCTTCTCATAAAAGTGTTAATAAGTGGAGGTTTAAGAGCAGTCTGACTGTAGAACTTTTAGAACAATGGATTAGTAATGTTGCACACAGGTTTGTTTTGTAGCTCCATCAGTTTTATATTTATTTGCCTTTGTGTTAGACGTTTTCTCAGGTGGGATCTCACCAGGGTGGAATAGAGGGGCAGAATCACGCCCTTTGACCTGGTGTTATGCTTCTTTTGATGCAGCCCCGAATGTGGTTGGCTTTCTGGGCTGTGAGCACACATTGCCAGCTCATGTCCAGCTTTTCATCCACCAGCACCTTCAAGTCCTTCTCCACAGGGCTGCTCTCTATCATATCATCTCCCAACCTGTGGTGAGGATTGCCTTGACTCAGGTGCAGAACCTTGCACTTGGCCTTGTTGGGTCTCGTGAAGTTTGCATCAGCTCACTTCTTAAGCCTGTCAAGGTCCCTCTGGGTGGCATCTCTTCCCTCTAGTATGTCAGCCACACCACTCAGTCTGCAGACTTTCTGAGGTTGTACTCAATCCCACTATGGTATTTCTTGTACACCTTCCAGCTCTAGTTTGAAAACTAAACACGTGCTCTAAGGCATATGGGTTAATATTTTTACATTGTTACCTTTCACTAAAACTATTAGGTGTGTAAATTAGGGTATACTGTCTTTATGGCAGCCCATTAATTCTGAGAAGTGCTGCTGAACACATTGAAAGTGTCAATGGGACACACCATCATCTCATTTTGACCCTCTCTTGTATTGCTATTGAGGACTGATTTGAAATGAGTTGTTACATTTTCATACTGTGCTTTTGTGTTTTTATTTTGTTATTCATGCCATGTTGGTTTTTAGCATTCTGTCCAGTTCTGTAGTGTCCCTCCTTGACAGGTATTCTAAATAGGTTTGGGTTGAACTGGTATTTACACACGTCTCCAAGAATGCCTGGTGAAATCTATGGGTTTTTTTAAAGGAACTCTAGTCTGAGTTAGTGCTGTAGTATAACAAAGGGTAGAAAGAACATCGTGGTGTGGGAAAAGATTTTATTCATTGAAAGTAATGAAAAGGCAACAGTCATGGCTGAAGGAAAGATACTGTATTGATGACTTTGCAATTTAACTTAACTTCCTCCTGCATCTTAGAGGGGTATGTATTTTTTCTAGTTAGTTCCATTTGAAGTCAACAGGAGCAGAAATGGGTCCTTGTAGTTATAAACCTCTGTGTTTTTCTGGCTGACTCAAGGCATAGTTAGCCTCAGTGCCAGTGAAAGAAAGGGCTTAAGGAGTGCCTTCTGGTGTGCACCTGTGCAACTGAAGTTGTCCTCCACAAATGTGTCTGTGAGATATGTAAGAAAGGCAAAATTAGGCCCTGAATTTGAGAAATCACTTGAAATAGAATATACAAAGTAGTTCGTAAAATATGCGATTGGGCTATGTAACAGTGATGCTGTGAAAGAGCTTTAGTTTGCTAGGCAGTCTGTTACATGGTTAAAGTAACATTAGGAGAAGTTTCCAAAAAGTGGCAGTAACATCAAGGTGTCCTTTTGTAGTTAAAAATTGTCATTTGCAGGATAAACTTTTAATAGTGTGTTATGCAATAAATTCAGTGTTTTGAAAGATGCAGCAGTGGGCATTTTGGTGGCTTGTTTCTTTTAACTGCTTTTCAGCAGCAATCTGTAATTGTATGGGATCGTATTGTAGTCATTTTTAAAGAAGTTTGTACTTTCTGAGGGTTAAATACAGTAAGCTGAGATGTTCAGGCAAATATGTGAGACCTTGCAGAGTGCAAACAATAGATAAGCTTGCAAACTCAGGGCCTAACCTAAATCTATTATATTACTTAAAGATTTGAGTTCATAATCTGCACTAGAAAATATGTATTTTCAGTTAAAAGAATGTTCTCTTGGAAAGGATTTCCACAGAATATTCAGGCTGCAGTACTGCTTGTAAATATTTTTTCCCAAAATTTAGTATTACTTTTCTTTAATTGTTTTATTCACTTCTTATTTTTCAGGAGTCTTTGAAAAGTCCTTAGTGGTCATGACATTGTTACAAGTGACATAAATTAGCCAGTGGCTCAGAGTGATGGATACCCAGAAGACTACAAATGGTTTGCAAGTGATTGGAGAAGGGACTGGTATAGGGAAATCGACACTCCACATGGTGGGGTATTTGGGAAAAGTCAGTTGAAACTTTTTTTACATGTGTGCAAAGTTCATCCTTTTCTCTGCTTTGAGAGATTTTTAATTGGTCTTAATTTAAAAAAAAAATCAAATTTATTTTCCACGGAAATCTATAACAATGGCGAAAGATTATTCTAAGTAAATCTGTGCCTGTGTTTTTTTTACTGGCACTATTTTTATGACTGTTTGCATTCCTATGAAAATGGGTTAGTCTTTCAAAGATCTGAGCTTGTGTTCCCTGGCAGTAAGTGTCCTTTGGTTTAGTTCAAAAAGAATGAAATGTTGCATAATTGTGTTGTTAAAGATACCTTATTAAACATTTGAATATTTAAATCAAAAGATAAATTTATTTAGAACACTCTACTATACAAATACATATTTTATAAATACCAGAAAAAAAACCAATCTAGTTTACTTTTTTATATTGTCTTAGGTATTATATTTAGAAGTTGCACGTTGGTTTTCTGTCTCAGTATGTATGTTTGTGTTATTTGGGATAATATATGAAATACAGATATTTATGCTGCTTTTTTTTTTTTTTAAGAAATGTAATCCTGTGGAAGCAACTGCACATGAACATTGTCCAGTCTGCAAAGAGAAGGGACAGATTCAACTTCTACGGACTTACCGTATTAATTTTCAGGAGTCCGTTTTTCTTTGCGAAAATCCTCAGGTATGACACAGATTAAGAGTTCTGTTTGGGCAGAGGCCTTTACCTTCAGCAGTTACACCTTTGTAAGTTGAAAATTTTGGTGGTGGTAAGCAGGCTGTTGAAACAGGACCCCTTTGAGTCCAGTTGGCTGGATTATGTTTGCCTGTATATAGACAAAAGCGTAAGTACCTATGTATATGCAGTGTTTAGGCATAGCCAGGTACTCTAAAGAATTAAAAATAGTATATTAAAATGAATAAAGGAGAGTTTTACTTAGGTGGCAAGGGAACACAAGTGGTACTAAATAAATCTTAGTACCAATCAGAATAGAGGGTGAAAATTTGATGATCCATGTATCTAATACATGATTCTTGCATATTTGAGTCTCCCATTTTCCCTTCTTTAAGTCTGGGTAATGCAGACAGGTTTGTAATTAGAATTATCATGTTCTGGGGATTTTTTTCTTCTTTTTCTCCTTTTCTGTTTAATCTTAGCTGGATTTCTGTGCTGCTTAATATTTGAGTTGTGATTTTGCTGCCTCTCCTCCACTGTTTCTTGTATGTGGGAAGGATATAACAATTGAATGTGTACTGGTGCCCTTAAGTTAGTAGAAGCTAGACTAGATATGGGTCTCGGAGTTACTTTTCCCTTCCCTCCCTGCTTTTAAATAACCATAATATCATTCTGGAAATTGGTACTAGTGATTTGATGGTATTCTGGTTGCTAAATAGCTATATATGTAAGACCCTGCCAACACCTGGTATAATGCATCAGGCTACCCTGATAGATACCCTGCTGTTTTTGGGACCAGTAGTCTCTAAAGCACAAGATGATAATGCCAAGTCTGTGTCCTAAAGGAGTGGATTTAGCAGAATAAGAGTAGAGGACTCTCAGCAAAATCAGATTTCTTTCAGGGTTTGGAGCATTTACTGGAAAAGTATTATTCAGCAGCGGTACTGATATATTCACAGCTACTTATAAGTCGGTGGTTGGATAAAACACTCTTCCTGTTGTATATATGTTGAATTTATGTATTGATTTCATGAAAGCACTGCTCTATAGAGGTTCTACATTCCATTTTTTAAGAGCATGGTTTGTGCTCTTTTTAGCTCTTGTTCACCTGAAATTGCTTTGTAGATTTCACTGTAATTTTCTTTCTTTCCTTTAGTGTATCTACCCACTTGGTTATAAACCATTAAACAGCATAATTATTTCTGCTGATTCAGAAAATCATCAAGTTCCATCTACTCATAAGAAAAGGAAATTGTGTGCTATCAGTGACTCTCCTCCTGTTGAATCACATCCAAAAAAAGCAGTAACCGATAACGTGGTGAATGTTGAGCATGCTATTAATAAGGACCCTGTTGTCAAATGCTATCAGAATAGTTTATGTATTCTCAAGTCAAGCCTACATGATGTTACACAAAATGACCTGCAAAGTCATAGCAGTAGTCTGGAGTCCATCATGCAGAAGGTGGATTTTGAAACCACCACCACCAGCTGTCAAGAAGGTCTTCCGAAGACTTCTAGTCCCAGAACACTACTCTTGCCAAATTCTGAACTTTGTTCAACGACATCTGAAGTTTTTCTCAGAGATAAGACTTCCACTAATAACACAGATTTATGTCTTCAGTGGAGAAATGTGCATAATCTTTGTTGGTTAGATTCTATTTTGTCAGCACTGGTACACTTAGAAACATTAAAATTTATTCTGGCAGAAGAATGTAATGATGGAAAGTGTTTACTCCAGGAACTCTTAACAGAATATAATCAAGCAGCTGTGCTTCTGAATACTTGTAAAAGGAGTAAAGTAAAAGGTGAGTAAATTCAGCTGCTGTTTCTTCATACTCAGACTGATCTGATCTGCTACAGATATGTGGAATTCAGTACAGTGCACTTGAGTAAGACGCTGTTCTATTTGAAGATCACAAAACAATGAGTTACAACTCATTACCATGAATTTGCAGAGTAGTGTGCTTTATCCAGTAGAATCTTAGTAACCTCTGAAATTGTTTTCTTTGGGCAAGGACGCGCACCTTTTGAAAGCATCAAGTACTAGACATCTCTTGGGGGTTTTTTTGTTATATGCCACATAGAGAATTTGTGAATTGTTTATGTAATTAAGCCTTACTTTGTTTACTTCCCCTCTGTTGGTCAAGATATTATGATTTTTAATGTCTGTTTACACTATTCTTAAATGTTGTTACTATCTAGCTGTTGATAAACACTCTTAGCTATAATTTAAGTCAGGTCAAGTAATATCTGGCTGACAGACTGCATTAGAAGGTGTATAACTTGTGTAAATTCTCTTTTTCAATTCAGTCAACACCAAGCATTGGCTGTTTTACCAACAGTTTTAGGCAAGTGTGGGTCAACATGAAAGGCATCAGTTTGAGGAGAATGAGTGCATGTTAGGGGTGCATATGTGTGTGAAAGCATGGGGATGTTACACATAAATACATGATGTACGTATATTTTTCTTTAGATATTCTTCCAAAAGCAGAATCTCATCTCAATGAAATCAGACATAGAATGTTTACAAAGCTTCAACCTCAGATTAAGTGTGAATTGGGTAAGTAATTAGTGCAGCATCTCAGTGTTTACTTTCAGGAAACTGTCCCCTGCCTGTTTTTGGAGGCCATCCCTGGCAGTGTTTAAGGCCAGGCTGAATGTGGTCCTGGATAACCTAGTCTAGTGCATGTGGCATCCCTGCCCATGGCAGGGGGGTTGGAACTAGATGATCTTTAAGGTCCCTTCCAACCTGAGCCATTCTATGATCCTTGTCTTTGTAACAATGCTATAGTCATGAAATTGTCATTGATAACAACCTACTAACAATCCTTTACTCTGAGGATTAGAAATACAGTCTTGAAGGGATAACTGGAATTAAAAACATAGCAATAAGCCTCTCTTCTTCCTTTTTGAAGTCCTGAAAACTGATTTGAAATATTCAGTGACTGGTTATTTTGCCCTGTCTTTGAAGGTAAGGAGGAGAGTCTGGTGTTTGCACTCCCTCTACTCTTACGACTGGATCAACAAGCTGAGCAACTGTTCTTACATTCGTGTTGGTGGAAGTTTGAATGTGTGTGTTGTGGCTACAAACACCAGGACCGGTGAGATTTTTATTAACCAACTTCTTTATAACTGTTACACCTTGCCTTTTAAAATCTGTATGTAATCAGTGATTTTCTTCAGATCTCCAGGTTTTATACACCTTAAGCTTGTGGGTCGAGTTGCATATGATCCTCTTTTTTAGGCTAGCAATTACAAATAGTTTACTGTTATGTTTTAGGAAACCATATTATCGCTTAATTAAGATGGAAAGAATGGGCAACTATTTGAGTCCCTGGCCATTCTCACTCTGATTTTGTGCTGAGATATATGAATTGTTGAGGAACATATGCCTAGTACACTTTTGCTATTGGAGAATATCTGTAATATTCATTTGGATTACAAAGAATCGGAGGTTCTCTCGCGTTATTTATCTAGTTTAAAATAGTATTATTGGGAAGTAATTTCTTGATAATTGATTTCGTTCTGTGTAGCTGCAAGTACAGGCTAGTAGTTGAAGCTGCTTTTAGAGTCAGTGGAAAAAGGGACACCTTCAGAAGACAGCTCATTTTACTTGAAAAATACCTGTTTCTCTCCATTATCTTAGGTTTATATAATAAAATCCTAGATCCCCAAGTGAGGTGAGATTAATGTTACCTGTTCCACTGGCAGCTAATGTGTAGTCATTGGTAATAGGATGTGTTCAAGAATCTTTGTTGCATACTGTGTTTTCTGAAAAAGTTGAAAAATCTAGGTTAGGTTGAATATAAAGGAAGTTTTTTCTGTGGCTAATGAATGAATAAAGTACGTTAGTTCACTTTAAGATCCCATACATTGTATTCTCATACCGTATAACCTCTGTGTTAATGTCTACTGTGAATGTACTGGTTTTTGAAAACAAGACCTTACAGAACATGGGTTCTGAGGTGATTTGTTACTGCTTCTTTCTCTCCTTGAGATTCTGTATTAGCTAGTAAATTAAGCGGATCCTACTACAAGTTCTGTCTTATGTTGGAAAGGAAGTAGATAACATGCGAAGGGAGAAAGAACAAATAATGTGGAACGGATAGCCACAGAGCTACTGAGAGTGAATGGTGACTGATACTGTTTGGCAGAACTAAATGCTGTGCTGGCTTGGATGTCATGCAGTGTCGCTCAAATGGCATGAATGTAAATAGAATTTGGCTCGTCGTATTTTTTTATAACTTTTCTCCTGATAAAGTGTGTATATTTATTGTTTTCTTACCAGCAACTTTTAACTTGCCTTTTTTTTTTTTTTTGGTGTGCGTGTGTGTTCAGGTTTAGGAAAACACTAACAACATTTACAAATATAATCCATGATTGGCATCCACTTCATGCTATTTCTTTTGGACCATGTAATAACTGTAGTGCTAGATCGCAAAGAAGACAGATGACTTTCGAAAAGTAAGTCCGAATATGTGAACTTGAAAATAAAACACATAAAATTTTCAGACTTCATTTATTGAACGTGTCACTTTCATAACCAGACTGTTGTCTTGGGTTTAAGAGATTCTGAACTTTAAACTCCTATAAAGACTCACTTTTTTAGATTTTTGGATCCTTCTTAAGTGCTGAAACATCAAATAGTGTTTAATAAACATAAAACATAGAGCAGTGTTTAACATGCTGATCAGCACATGGGTTTGAGCCAGGTCATAAATACTTACTGCCAAGTAGTAAATACAGACAGCTGATACCCAGTGTCAGCCTTTTCACAGCCCCTGCTGTTGGTGGATAAAACTGTTGTTTGATCATCCGTTCACTAGTTTGACTTGGGAACAACATCCTTTCCAACTGTGGTTATGGCACTGTTGTTTCCTGGTTTTCACCTTTTCCCCACTCCCAAAATCTCTTATGTGCTGTTGGTTTTCTCCCCTAATCTATAACAAAATGGAATATCCTGTTGGGAGGTTCTTAACCCTTGACTACTGTGCAATCCAAAGAACCCCATGAGAAAGTTGAACAGCAGGTACAGAGCTACATACTCTTTGAGATGCCTTACTTTTTCATTAGGAACTTTTGCTGCTGTTTTATTGTAATGAACTGGTTCTTTATTGTTCCTTTTTTAGAGTACCATCAATATTAATGTTACATTTTGTAGAAGGCTTGCCACATAACAACCTGAAGAACTATTCATTTCAGTTTGAAGACAACACCTACAAAATAACATCTATTGTTCAGTATCAAACAGATAAGAAGCACTTCATAACCTGGTCTTTGAATCCTGATGGTAAGAATCATAACTTCTATTGTAATACTTCATGAGTCTACATCAAACACTATTTTAAGGGTTACTTGCAGTAGTCTCCTCCATGTATGATAACAAGGTTTTATTTTTTCTGTGTCCTAAATGTCATATTAAAATTTTGTTAATAATTGTGGGAACTTTGTTTTCCAGGGTGAGGGTTTAAGTTTGATTTAACTGATTTGTTCAGCAGTGTTTTGTCCTACACTTAATTGTTTGGGTAGAGTTGTTCTGGCTGTGGGACAAAAACAGTATTGGTTATTTTGAAACCAGTTGTTAATCCATTCTTGTCTGGAAGCGAGGGAACCTGTGGAACTACAAGGATTAATGAAATTTCTTTTCATTTCTTAACTTTACTGCACCTGAGGGGTGGAAGGCACAAATCCATGTTAGAAACATTACTAATGGTATCATAACTATTGTACTATTGATGGAACTCCATAATCAGAGAACGTGAAGAGTTGGTGTTTTGATTCTCATGCTTCTGGAGAGAGAATGGAGTGCGGTCTAAAAGTGTTGTGATGTGAAAATTGTCTGGATCATACTGAGACCATTGAAGAATAGGAAGAGAAAGCAGCTAGGAAGTGCCTAGTTAGGAACATCCTAGACATCATATGTATCTATTCTTATATTCTTAAAGCTGTGAAATATTTGCTCATGATCTATGAACAATTTGTAGGTGATGAGGCAGATTATTAAAACGTGCAGTTTCTGTTATACCCTCATGCCTCTCACCCAGGCAGTGTGAAAGTCTGCAGAGAAACTTGATTTGAGACGTGGTTCTTCCCTCAGATCTGTGCAGGTATTTTCAGATAGCGTGTTTCAGCTTAGACACACAAAAAAAGCCAAAGTTAGCTTTGTTTTTTGGTTGACCTGCAATACCGTTACTGCAAATTCTGCTTGTGTTTGATCTTTTTACAGTGGAAATCTCTCATTTTTCTTGGATGTAATAAAGAATGGAGAAAAAGTTTATTTCCTGCTTATCGGAGAATGGGTTAATAAAAATATTTGACAAGTATCTGAGGATAGTGATGTCAGTTTTGAAAGTCTCTGAGTCTCTGCACTGGTTGCCATTTCTTTTTCAGGAACTTGGCTTGAATGTGATGATCTAAAGGGGCCATATTGCAAGAGACATAAAAGATTTGAAGTTCCACCTTCAGAGATTCATATTGTTATCTGGGAAAAGAAAACATCCCACGTGCTAGAAGAACTGAAGTCACAGTCCCAGAGTAAAAATGCTGAAGAATTTCCTCTTAATATAAATGTACAGCCGAAATCCAAAGTGCTGCACTGTGGTTTTGACAACACTGTAGACAAAACACCTGCAGAGCATTGCGAAGAGGATGCTGTGAGAAGTCCAGGTAAAAACCAGCAGCGGACAGTTGAGAATGAAAGTGTTGCTCATTGTGGTTTAGAAAATATGACACATGATGATCTTGTTACTTTGATGCTTGAGGAAATTGAAGTTGACTCAGAAGGTAAATGGCTGCCAAACGGACAGATGGTAGGAAATAACCTTGTTGCTGAAATGGGCACACCACAACAGCAGGAATCAGCTTTTTCACCTAACACTCCATTTACAGGAGAGTTTACTGGAAGTAGTCTAGCTATGAACAATAAGTGCATGTTATATGAAAATTCCAGCATTTGCTTACCTCTAGAAGATTTGAACGCAACAAATATTACCCCTCCTGTGCCCAAAATACACAACCCTGACCCATCTGACTCATCGCTTGCTCAAAGAGCAGATAGCAGAACTAATTTACTTAACGGAGAACATGGATTAAATTCAGAACTGCAGCTAAACAGAAAGTTGTTACCAGCAGTGAATATTATACAAAAATCACCTGACTTAAAAGATGCAAGCAAAATGGTAGTTAATTCTCAGGTTGCCAATTCTGCTGCTGCCAATAATTCTGTTCAGCCTTCACACAAAGACCAAAAAAGAGGATTTGTAGGAAGCTGGGTGAAGAAACTATTAAGCAAGAATACTTCTTTTATGCCTTCAAGTGCCTCAGCTCTCAAGAATGAGAGAAGTTGCAAAACTCCATCAATGCAAAAAATAAGTGAAGTGTGGTTGCCAGTTAAGGGAGCGAGTAACTTTGGTGGCTTTCAAAGCAGAGGTACAAACAAAACAACCGAGACCCCAAAGCCAGTAATTCCTCAGAGTAATAATACTCATTCTTCATCAAATTTCAAAGGATTTTCTCAAAGCACTCATCTTCCAGCAGCAAGTCATACCACTTCGGCAAGTCCTACTTGGAGTAAGTCTGGAAGTACGCTGGGCACCTCAGGTAAAGTGACTCAGTTCCATTCATCTAGCTATAACTCTGGGAAGGCAGACGAGTCAGAGAGTGACAAAACAAAAAAGCTTCGCCTAAAACTGTTGAAAAAGCTCAATGCTAAAAAGAAGAAGTTGGCTTCGCTGGATAGGCTAGCAGTGGAACAGATGAAACATGAAAAAACTGTGAGTGGAGATGTAAGCACCCCATCACAGACTGGATCACACAATGACAGTGAATTATTGCAGAGCTTTTTAAGGGAACTGCAACATCAGATTGATGTTGCAGATAATGAATCGGGGTGCACTGGCCATAATAACAGTGATGAAATACTGGCAGAGTTACTGTCACCTACTTCAACTGTTGGTTCCTTAGAGGCTCCAAAAAGTGAAGATGAATGTATGTATATGGAAATGGTGGATAGCAGTGTTGCAGCGACAGCATCCAATGAGACCGGTGTGCCATATGCAGCAGTTTCAAGTGAGGACCACACTTACTATAGTCCTGTAAAGGACTGTAATTCAGAACTTCATAGCATGAGCAAACCTAGTGCAAAAAAACTTGCTTTTGAAAGTCCTGCAAGGGAAGATATCCTTGAAGACCTGTTTTCCATTTCAGCACCAAGCTCAGTGGCAGGTGACATAGATTTACCTCATTTTGATGAAGCTCTGTTTGAAACTTGGTAAATACTCAGTTTCTTGGTTTTAAGTATTTTTCAATGTTATGTATATTTTGAAGCAAAGCACTATTAAATTATATTTTCTAACTAGTTTAATTGCACACTGGCTGTACTTGAACAATTTACATTTGAGGTCTTTTTTATTTTCTTACAATTTTGTCTCAGACAAGTAAGGTTTTATTGCATTTTTTTTTTTTGAGAAGCAGTTATTTTAGTTGTCAAATATGACCTTTAAATAAAAGCTCCTATGAGTCTTAATTTTTGCTGCTTTTAATGTGGAGAAATTCTCCATATTCTACTGAGTTTGAGAAATAATAAACTTCAGTAGTCTTGTTCACGTAATGGTGTAAGAGAGGTATTATTTAGGTAGCTGTACATTTTTCTTGTACTTGGAAATAACAAGGATTTTGTCAGCAAGTGTTTGTTTCAGCCATTTTTAGAGACATTTTTTTTGTTGTTTTAAATCCCAAGTTCAAAAGATTAGGTCCTCAGTCTTACTCTTCCAGTAGGTGCAGTTGAACATAATTGTTATTACAAGGCATGACTACAGATTTTAGAGGATGTGGATTGCTTGAATGAGGTTTAAATAATATTTGAAAAACTGTCAATGACACTGCACTCACTTTGCCAAGCTATTTCTGTTGCAGTTACATACATGTTTGTCAAACTGGCACTTCAGACAATGGATGGTTACATTCTTAAAGTACAAATCTGTAAAGAACTTAAGTTCCTTCTTTGTTTTACCTGATGTAATGTTGCAATAGAAAACAGGTCAATGAATTCTGAATGTAAAGTGCTGATGTACTGCTGGTGAAATGTTTGCCTGTTTGTGAATTCCCTTATTAAAAAATGCTCACCAAAATTAGACTTTATCAGTAATTAAAATAGGTGCCTCTGCAGGGAGTGACAGGATTTTCCTGTGGAGTTTTCCAACCAGCTGACTCGATATATACAAACCACTACAAAGTGATGTGTCTCCCGACCCCAGCTGCTTGTTGCAGAGGTTTCCCCACATAATGGAGAGGCATCTTCAAGTTTAGATAGTGTCTGGAACCAGCTGAATTGCAGCTGCGTGCAGCTCTGAAGTGGGAACTTCTTCATCATTGGCTTGGGACATGACACGACACAGACCGAAGGGGCGAGTGAAGCAGTGAGTGTGGGGTTGATGTGATGCAGAATACAAAAGGCAGCATGAGGAAGAGACCCTAGTAGATGATGAGAAAGTCCTGGTGGCAAAGATTATAATAAGGTTAATAGGTTTATTATAATAAGGTTAATGGCCATATATATGCCTAGACATAAGCAAGAACCTCTGGTCACCACTGGCAGCACCTCTGCAAACTGCGTGGAATACAGTGTGAGTACACATATGTATATAAGCTCCGAGAACAAATAAATAGTGTATGAAACTAAATCTGTCCATGCTGCAAGTTCTTTACTGCCCTTTTTTTCTGAACAAAGGGTGGTGCTGTGCAGACTTGTCTATTTCCATAGATCTTTTACTGCCTCTGATCCTGTGCAAGTGAGAATTCAGCTAAGATTGAATGAAAATTCCATGACTAAAAAAACTTTTTGGTTTAAGACTTGTTTTAAAATGCAGGGGGTTAGTTGCCACAAAGAGAATGCATAATACTGTATTAGTTTTCTGTCAATTAGGAAAGGCCATGAAGATGATTAAGAGGCTGGAGCATTTCCCTCTTGAGGACAGATGAGAGTTGAGGTTGTTCAGCCTGGAGAAGAGAAGACTCGGGGGGGACCTGATAGTGGCCTTCAAGTGGTACTTGAAGGGGGGGCTACAGGAAAGATAGGGACGAGCTCTATTAGGGAGTTTAATAATAGGAGGAGGGGTAATGTTTTTAAAGTGAAAGAGGCTAGGTTTAGGCATTAGCTAAGTTCTTCACTGTAAGAGTGATAACGCACTGGAACAGGTTCCTAACCAAACATCTTCACCTACGGCTGCTCACAGGCAAGGAGTGAAAACGGTATCATTTGGTGGTGGAATCATAATTTTGAAGTTTCCGTCCCAAGTTTTCTGATGGTGTTCAGACAATTTCAGCTGGTCATGACTTGACGCAGATAGGGCAACTCTTCGCGGTGGAACGAATCACCTCCTCACACTTGCCCTGCCCTCGCAAACAGACCCCTGGGACCTCCCCCTGCTTCCTGTAGCCCGTTGCCGGGGCCGTCCCCACGACGCGCAGTGCTGCCTCACCAGCACAGGAGAGTTTTAATTTAAAGGAGGAATTGCGAAAAGACCTGTGGTGAGACGGGAAGGGAAGAAGGTAAAGTAAAAACCTGGTGTTTCCGCCCGGTTTCGAACCGGGGACCTTTCGCGTGTTAGGCGAACGTGATAACCACTACACTACGGAAACTCCCGTTAGGTTGGTGGGTTTTTTTCTGCTGTCCTTGTTCAGGTGGCACATGGAGCACAGTGGCGCGAAGTGGCACGACAACTACTAGTGGTAGTCCTGGATGAATCTCTTCCTGGTGGAGGGCGAGGTCAAGGAGCTGAAAGCGGATTTCGGGCGGCTCCCAGCGGCATAAAGACGATGCAGGTCACATCCGGCCGCCGCGAAACCGACCTTAGGGGGAAGAAAAGAATGCCCGGTGCCAGAAAACTTTACTAGCGTCCCTGGGTGGGCTCGAACCACCAACCTTTCGGTTAACAGCCGAACGCGCTAACCGATTGCGCCACAGAGACATTCCGCTATGTGTTTCCGCCGAGCTGCTGCTGAATTCCGCAGCGCCTGGAAGAGAGCTAGCGCGGACGGGGGTGTTCTGTCTGTCATCTTCTCCTGTGGGATGTTTTCAGGCTTCAGAAACGATGTGACGCTAAAGCGGACTGACATGACAGCAAGTAGACACACACACACCTGTGTATATGTACCATGTATTTGGTGTATTTGCTCACTCTGTCAAGGTTACCTACCCCAGGAAGGAAGATGTGGATGGCAAATAGCAATGCCACAAGTGGAAAAGCTGGGGTCTCACAACAGCTGCTGAAGCTCATTTTGTGGGGGAAAAGAGAACTTCAGTCCTAGTAAAAACATTTCTCTTAATCAAAGGCCAAATCTCAACCTAGATATTATTTATGGCTTTGCTGTTCACACACTTGTATCTACATGGACTACAGGAAAACTATCCTACCAAGACAGCCACCTTCTGTTAAGTGAACTGAAGGTTAATCCCCTACCTCTCAACCAGCATGTTTGTATATATTTGCTTGTACCCAAAGTACCTGAGAGTTTTCCGTATCTAATAGTACAGACAATAATAATTTGCATGGCAGAGAGACTGAATAAAAACACTGTTGTAGGTAAATGTGTCCCCATTGAACAAGATGGATTTTGCAGCTTGGCACCTACTGTGAAGTCCTACGAGTTACTCAGCTGTGGTTTGGATGCTGGGCAGACTTCAGACCTTCTGCATAGCATGAGGTGAAGTACAGACAAACAGGGGGCAAAAGTTGTCCAGAGCTTGTTCTTCTGAAAATGTTACTTTTATTGGTGTATTCTCTACTAAGGATTTTTCATAAGACTTTTCCTCATCAGAATATGGACAAAATGTGTCAGAGTGGTTACCGTTGGCAAGTAACGTGCACTTTGGCTGAGGATGTTTTCCAGTGATCTGGTAGAAGCTGTGGGACTTTCTGCAGCCGTCCAGCACCACAGCCTATGCTTCCCTGCCATCTCCATCATGGAGTTGAAGCTGAGGCAAGAACACGGTGCAGCAATTAGGCTCAGCCATATTGGGCTTTGACTACTAAAACTGAGGTACAACTGTGAAGCCTCAGCCTGTAAGATGCTGAATGCTAGCAGCTGTCAATGTCTTCCAGGGAGTTATTTGTAGAAGGTAGGATGCGGGATGCATCCTTGGTGATGAAAGATACATTTCTGTGCCCACTTGCAATGCTCACAACGTTTGTGTGCTGTCCATTCAAGTATACCAGATGCATCAGGAGCTTTTGCTTGTGAACTGAAGACCTGGGTTCTCACTGGTGTGAGGCTGATGGAGCTATGACCACAGAGGTCATATGTCTGAGAACAGCCGTGTAATTGAGACTCAACAACATTATTTCTCCTCTCAGCTACTTGTGGGCTGTTTGGGCACTTGCAGGCAATGTTGTGACAGCCTGGCTGGTCTCTTCCAGCCTTTCTGGTGCTCCACATAGCTAGCAAAATGCTCAGGCATACTTTTTGCTCCTGTGCAGGAAGGGCAATAGGTATGTTTCCACATTGTATATCCTTTTAGATCACAGACGTATAGTCTCTTGTTTCTCTGGGCTTCATCTATATATCGTGACTGAGTGAGCCTGTGGCTGTGTTAGTCTGACAGACACCCAAGCACAGGGTCTTCTGTGGAGCCATAGGAAGTGTTTCACTTTCAAGATTAGAAAGCCCTTCATTTCCTCCTTCTGTTCTTGCAGGGCTGAGCTGCCACCGAGGCTGCACCGTCCATCCTGACAGCCTGCTCACAGAATGGACCAGGAAACCCTGGGAAGTGTTGTCTTGCTTGCCATCGTCACCTTGATAAGTGTTGTCCAGAATGGTAAGACAAAAATAAACATTTATTTAAGGGCTAGAAGGGAGCTGGGAAAAGTTCAGGGTGATACATGCTGTTCTGATCTTTGAAAAAATCTCTGGTTATAAATATGTGTGTGCTTAGGCTTGACTCTAAGCTCTAGAAATGATCTTCTAACCATATAGTTTTGCATGCTGTTGCAGTATCTTGGCAATTGCGTGGTCCTACTCTGTGATATTCTAGAGACAGTTTGTTATACATACATCAACTAATGAAAGGACTAATGTGCTGGGCTACCCTGTAACAACAGGTATTTTGATTTGATGACTGAGACCTCCTTTCCTGGCTGAAGTCCCTATTGTGGACAGCCAGAGCCCTGCCGCCATGATCAGAGGCTGTGGCCCTGGGGGGCTGCAATGAGTCAGACCTTTGCATAGAGCTGGGCGAAGGGGGAAAACCTGCATTGACTCATCAAAGGAATCTGTTTGATCAGATGAGTCTGTTTGGGTTGACTGTGGGCAGGCAGCTCTCCTGTTTTCCTGCATCTCCAAGTCTTACTGTCCAGCTAATCCCAATTAACTGCAGTCCCAAGAACACTGCGCATTTCCTGCAATGTAGAAGTTTCCTTTTTTAGCTCTTATTCAGACCTTTGTAGTCCCTGTGATTCTTCAGGATTTTTAAAATAAAACAAGAAGTTTCTTTCTTGTGCAAATCTGATTTTAACTTGATGATTGTCTTTTAAAGATACTTAACATTTTAGCAGGAAATTCTGCCCAGAATACAGAGAAAGGAGTGAGTTTTGACCTAGCTGCACTGAGATCACCCAGAGTCAAGGAGGGTCAGCAGTGGCATGGGGGGGCTCATATGCAATTGCTAGAAGTCTTATGTGAAGTCTTCTTGGTACAAATGGGAGATTCCCACTGCGTGCAAACCCCGTGCCCAGCCCTAGGATATGGTCTATTCTTGGGCTGCTGCAGAGAGGGGAAGTGGTGGGAGCCTCAGTCTAAGCCTGGCTGCTAGATAAAAAAAAAGAAAGATAAGAGATAGAGTCTGGTTTAATTTCAACATAGGCACTAAATGCCAGTGCTGTTTTCTGTTAAATGCACAATGTGTGACGTTACCAGACAATGGAATACGTATTGCAATTAAAAAATGTGTCAGATGTAGATTTCTTGCTGTTTAACCTAATGACTTTATATACAGAGGTTTTTTCCTCTCACTCTGAAGCTCGAGCATTTGCCTTCCAGCCTGACACACACTTCCATCTCATGGAAATCTGTCTGTGAGATTATTGACCCAATTGCTGCAAATGAGCAACATGACACTTGGCAAAGAACTTATCATGCCAAGCACGAGTGGCACAAAGCCTTAACCCAGGAATTCAGACCTCACATCTTGTGATTTCCTCCTCCCTGGCTTTCTGTCTAGAAAGACCAGACTGACATGCAGTCCTGCAATGAACACAATTATTAAGGCAGTAGGAATGCTTGTCAAGGGGTATCAGTTGTACTGAACTCATGCTATGGCTCTGGTTCAGAAAAGCTCTTGGGCATCTGCTTGACTGTCTCTAAGTAAGTGAAGTCAGTACCATGTAAATTTGGGTTTATATGATTTTCAGCATCTGGTGCAGGATTAGAAAAACAGTTTAGGTGAACGCTGTTGTTCCCAAAGCTGGAGGTGGGCTGTGGTGCTGTCCCAGTCTGACACCCATTTACCCTGTTCGTGTTGGGAATCTCCATATCCTACAGAATGACTTGTCTGGCCGGATGCCACTGAGTCACACACGTAGCTTTAGGTTTTGCTCTTGCGTCAGGGAGATGTTGCAATTCAGCAGCTTTCAGGGAAAATCAGTGGTCATTGCTGAGCAGATCAGGATGGAGGAAGCAGAGCAAAGTCAACAAAAAGAAGGAGACATCTGCGCGTTTGCCAGCATTTGCTAGGTTGGAGCATCAGCACATAGTTTCTGCTGTCATGAACTTGTGAAAAAAACAGGCTGGGATTGAACTGCTGCATGTTAACTTGATCAGAGTGGGACTGCTGTGTTTCAGGCTCAGGGCAGCCTGTACAGTCGAGGACCCTCAGGGCATCATCTCCTGGTGCAGCTGAGATGAATTAAATCCCTCAGCTCAAGTCCTACTCCACTCACTAATCTCATGCTGGCTTGTGAAACCATGCTCTTGCCTTGAGATTCAGAGTAAAGAGCAGGAAATATAACCATGGTGTTGCAAGCTGCTTCATGCTGTACTTTCCCATTTCCCCAATGCCAGATTAACAGGAGCCCAACACTGCTGAGATGTAAGCAAAGACCTGCATCAAGGGCCACCCCTGGATGTGATCTGTGAGCTCTGCTCTGATTCTTTGCAGAGCCTCAACCCAGCTGAGCCTCAGGCAGCCAGGACATACCCCTTGGGCTATCTTTTGAGAAGATCTGGGGAGTCTGCAGGGCATGGGAGGTTGACAGGGCTAGGGAGCCCCAGAAACAGAGAGCCACTTTCAGGACAAAAAGCTCGCTTGAAGTAGGAGGCTGTACCTCTCCATGACAGTGAGTTGCTGAGTTCCCCTCCAATTTACTGCCCTCACCTTGGGGGTCCATATGGTCCTGTGGAAATACAGCTGCTGTGGTGGGTAGGAGTCCATGCAGTCTCAGACCTGCAGGAAGTGGTTTCCCATTACTGCAGCTTTACACTGGACAAAAAATGCTGTTCAACCTAGTCCTCTTCAACTAAGTCCTCTTAGACCCTGTTAATAACCCCATTCCAAAGGCTGAGGTGGTGAGCTGATGGAGACACTGAGAGTTCTTGGTGGCTGTGCCACTGGACAGTGCCTGCTCTGGATGCTTCAGGGCCAGGTCCTCTAGAAGCTGGCCAGTGCACCATGCTGGTGGCAGTGGGAGGGTCTGTAGCCTGGCTCAGAGTGGGGACACTGGCTTAAAGCACTGTTGGTTTTCCTAGGGAAAGGCTGTACATGCCCAAGGAAACACTCGATAACAGAAGGCAAAAATCTCAGTAGCTTTTAGTGAAGGCAATGGAAGTACAAAACTCCCACTTCCAGCATCAGTGAGGGGAAAAAAAACAAAGTGACTCTTCAGATTCCAGGGTTGAAATCCTGCAGACTATCAAGTTATAATTCAGTGGTTATAATAATATATTTCCTGATGGGTTATCTTTTGTATATGTCTTTGGCTAAATTCTAAACTAAGCACTGATTTAGGTACACTGAGATGAGATGCATGATAAATACAAAGCTTGCAACTTGTAGCCTGTCAGGGCTCTCTGTCTGGTGTATTTAGACACATGATTAATGAGCTCTGGTTTAGTGTCATCAGATAGAATGCGTTTGTTAAACACAAGATACATTATCTTGAGGTGCTGCATTTTTACGACGGCTAACACCCTGACACAATGCTGTTGCTTAAAAGGAGGTTACATACAATATGGACACCTAGAGATTAGCCTTCAGGATCAGCCCTGCGCAAAGTCCCTGGTTTGGTAAACAGGTATCACTAGAAGAGAAGAGACTTCTTTGTCTTCCTGCTCTGTTAGAGAGTGAGATTTGGGGTTGGCAGCTCTGACTGGAAAGCTTTTTGCCAACTGAGGGCTCAAAGGACCGAATCCGGGATGCATTTCTGCCGCAAACAGGTGTGGGCTGCCAGAAGTACAGTGTGAGGATGAAGTAGGGCTCAGAGGTGAGAACTTGCTGCCAGTGACATACAAACACATGGAGATGTCTGAGGTTGAGTTGCACTGTGCCCTTGCCCAGAGGATTGGTCATACACCAGTGACAGAGCAAGCACACTGGCCATATCCTGCACCTCTGCGCATCTGTGTCTTCTCTTGCCATCCAGCCTGAATGCTCATGAGAACAGAGCTGAGCCCACAAAGCCCAGCTCCTGCAATATCTCAAAATTACATCTCAGATCCAACAGTCTGTGTTTTTTTAACAGCTTTTTTTGCTAGCAAACTGGAGCATGAAAGCAAACACTGCAATGGCAAGGGGCTCCAGCGGCCAGGATCCTCTGCCTTTGACCGTGTCTATACTGCCAAGTAAGTATGCAAATCCTGAGAAGCTGGGGAGGACAGAGCAGGGTTCGTCTCTGTCTTTGTTAGGGTTTAATCAAAACTCTTTTAAGGTCCAGACTTGGCTCTACCATCTCAATGCTGTGTGCATTGCATTGGCATTTAAACCCACAGTTCTCCAGTATGTTTGCTGGTGAATCCCTCCCGTCCAAAGATGGCTGCTGTATCTATACAGGACTTGCAGCCCTTATTTGTATTAGGTCCTTTCATTTGGGAGCTCATTCACTCAGCAGCAGCTAATGCTAGAAGTGTGACAGAAGCAAAGCCTGTTTCCCAAGGGCTTTGTGGCTCGAAAAGAAAGATCTGGCAGAGAGACACCAACTTGCTGAGAAGCAGGTTGGTGGCAGAGCTCATACAAGCCCCTGCACCTCTATCCCCAAGCAGCTCCCTCAGCACACAGCTCTTGATTTCTCCACCGCATTGGTACCTCTTGTCTTCAACATCCCTTCAGACAGAGCAGAGGGGAAAATTAACTCCAATTCAGAAGAGAGAAGAACATAAAATATTTTTTTATTACCCATGAAGTACTGCTTGAAACTGGATGGGACACCTAAGTGCTGCCCATCATAGGTGTGCAACCTCTGCCAAGGGCAGAGTGCTTTGGGATTTTCCTTTCATTGTTTCATGCAGCTTTCAATGCCATTAACTTGATTAATATGACTTAATTACAAGGGTTTTGTGAGCCAATAAAGTGCACAGGGTCTGTTATACATGTGCCTTGATCAAACAGGTTAGAGGAGAAAAGTAGCTTTCACAGGTGCCAGGCATGTGCCCGTGGCAGTTTGTTTTCCTCATCTGGCAGGACAAAGGCATCCTTTGTCCAACTGAGGACACGGGGAAGCAGATCTGCGGGCAACGCAGATGCTGTGTTCCGGCATGTACACACCTGGCAGCAGCCTGAGGCAGGCAGGTCCAGGGTCCTCTTGCTGCTCTCGGGTAAAAGCTCACCCACAATGGCATTAACACAGCCCAAATTCATGCCTCATCACCCTTTGCTAGTGAAACATTGATTTTGTTTCTATTTCCCCTTGTTCTGATTTCTCTCATATAAATTCCATTCTAGCCAGAACTGTGGGCACGCATACCCTACGTTTCTCGCTGTGCTTTGGTGTGCTGGCCTTCTCTGCAGCCAAGGTAACACTCAGTTTGGTTCTTTTTACCCCTGCAACCCTGCACCACTTTCAGCAAGAGATGGCAAGTGCTTCAGAGGTTACACTTCCAGAGACCAAATCCTGCTGCAGCAGGGGAATCTGTCTTACCTGGCTGTCCTGCAGCTACTCATGCTGTTTAATTAGCAGCACACTCCTGGCACGCGTATGCCAACAGACATGTTCTCGTTCTCAGACATTATTCAAGACAGTTCAGGCTAGGGACATTTCCCATCCAGGCATTACAGACAAGATCTTTCTGTTTTGGGTAGAGGATTTAGTCCTTGAATGCCACATTGTTTACCCTTGGGAGTGGAAATGAGTTCATTTGATTAAATTGCCAGATCTGCCAGTCCTTTCAAGCACTGATGGCAGCCCAGGAGTATTTACCTGCATTTCTAAATATGATACCCTTCAATGCAATTTGAGTGTACATAAAGCTGAGTACTTTCCTGGGGCCTGTTGCTATTCTTTCTTGAAAAAAAGATCTTTCTTGACCAGAAGAGGGGCTTTTGCTTGCAGGTGCAGGTAAAGCTAGAATTAGCAGGGAAAGTCCCTTTCAACGTGCTCAGAAATTAGTATTGGACCATAATGTAGTCCTCCACCTAGTTCTAGAGAAGTCCATCTATCAGATGCCTTTTATTTCTGGTGAAGTCAGCCAGCACCCTCCCTCCTGAGCCCAGCATGGCCCATGCTGGGTTCACAATGGGGACAATTATATGCTCTGTAGTGGGCACAGCTATGGGCAGGATTATACCCCAAAGGCTTCAGAAAAGCAGGAGTGAGGGCAAGGCAAGTGCTCATTTCCCCCAGAATGGTCTTTGTCCTGGTTCCAGCACTCATCACATAACCCAAGGTTACCCTCAAGGTTCCCCTTTTCACAGTCAAGCCCAGAGAGCAGATGGAGACAATACATACAGTGACACGCAGGCTGGTGTATCTAATGCATTGGTTTACCCTTTACACAGCTCCTGCCGCCTTTGCTGGGCTGATGTACTTGTTTGTGAGGCAGAAGTACTTTGTGGGCTACCTCGGGGAAAGGACTCAGAGGTAAGGACTTGCAGAGCCTCTTTACAAAATCCAGATGCAACAGCACTGCAACCAGACACCACCACTTCCACAGTCACAGCTGCCAGCTCGTGGAGCTGCTTGCATGGGGTAGCACAGGAAAGCCTTCCTCATCTGGGGGCACAGGAGGAGCTATGGAAGATGCAGGAGGTGCAGCAGCACTAGGGTTAGGGGAGCTGCAGGAAGAGAGCGGCTGCTTCAGTAGCTCTTACAGCCTCTGCAAACCCACACATTTGTGTGTTAGTGCTGCTATTTGCACGAGATCACCCTTTTATATTAATAAAGGTCATTACACACCTGTGGAACAAGGTTGTCCCACAGCCTTTGATGGCTGAGAAGACATACAAGTTTTTTTGTAGGCAGCAGCCTATACTGAGCACAGAAGGCCAAATCCAGACCCAGGTGGATCCTGAAAATGATGTTAAAAAGCTCACAGCTGCCAGAAATTTGTCCTCTCCATTTCAGCCCCTGAGGTCTTTCAGCTGGTCTCAACAGCAGTGTTGAAGTCTGGAGACTTCTTGTGTGAGGTGATGTACATTAATGAATTCCTTCCTTCCCTTTCTGTCTCCTCAGCACTCCTGGTTACTTGTTTGGAAAGCGGATCATTTTGTTCCTGTTCCTCATGTCCCTGGCTGGAATCCTCAACTACTATCTCGTCTTCTTTTTTGGAAGTGACTTTGAAATACACATAAAAACGATAACCAGCGCAATCTCTCCATTGCTGCTCATCCCCTAGCTCCCCACAGCACTGAGGGTGTCACTGTGCTTAATATATAGATACCCAGAAGCAGCTGTAATTCAACTCTTTAAGAAGTGAACCCATAACCCTTTTAGCTTGCTGTAAATCTCATCTGTGGTGAGCTTTGTAGTTTGATATAACCTTGCTTTTTCCTTCAGGAAAAAGATTTATCGTGAGCACTCAGCACGCCCAAGGAATGGTAACAACTTCCAGTTAATTCTTCAGAGGTTTTTTTTGCCTAAAATGGAGCTTGCAAGCTGATCACATGACTGGAAGGGACATTGTATGCTTGCTTCATAACTGCGTTGTACTTAGCTTTTGTCTTAAAACCCAGGAGCCTCTCGGTTTCTTTCCTGACCGATGGCTCCCACAGTTATCCTCATGCTCCTCATGCACAGGCATAGCCTTTCACGAGCATCACATACACACACCTGCCCACGCAAAGACATGAACCACCCTCTTCACCTGCCCTTTCCCTCCCACTTGTTGATGACTGAGCTCCCACTGCTGCAGCAGAGCAGCAAGTTGGCCCCTGTCTGGTCTTCCTTGATAAATATTCATGTGCGTAATACTCCCGACACTGATCTCATTTGTTTCAGCCCTTTTGTTCTCCCAGAGCTGTGGAAAGGAATCTTGTGCAAATGAAGAGCTGGTGTATAAGCTGTGGGGTTGGTTTTGTTTTGCTTGGCTTTGTTTAATAAAATGATCTAAAAGGATGAAATCTCTTCACTCCCACCTTCTTTGCCTGGTGTATGATCCCAATGCTCCACTACTCGACAGCTGGCTGGTGAATGGAGCAAGAGGGGCAGCACTGGGCTTTTCTTTCTCTGAGCTGTTAACTGACGTGGGCATAGCCTCGCAAAGACACAAGTGTAACAGCTCCCTGAATTAGTGAGTTCAGTTTTCTGCCTCTGACACTAAAAATGGGCCCCCACAAGTCCATACTGAGGAACAGTTTGATTAGAGAAGCAAACCAAGGTAGGTGAGCAGCGAGCACAATCTTTTTAAACATTGCTACCCTATGAGAGCTTAAGCTCTTCAACCTGATTACCACATGCAGGATGGATAGAGCTGTATTTTATGACTCCTGTGGGAGGGACAGACACTCCTCACTATGTGGGGCAGAGTGCTTGTGCAAGGCTGCTCTCTTTCTCACCTGACTGTTCAACACTGCCAGAAAGCATACTTTTTTTTTTTGATGGTGACCCACTATCCCTCTGCCCTGTGAGATCAGCCCACCAAGGGATAGCAGTACCTCAAGAGAAGAGAGGTAACCCCTTTGTTCTGGAGTTACAGAGCTCTTGCTGGTATAAGCAAAGGCTCATGCTACCACCATCATTACCTGGTTAAGAGGAGGACATGCTTCACCAGTACCACATTCCCTGCTCTACAGCCAATCTCCCTGAGATACGAGACTTGCCTATGGACACCATCACTTGTGGGACGTTGTTCTCCCAGCCCTGTGTATCCACCTTGTAGGTCTCCCCAGTTGGGTGATTCTCCCCTCGTGCCTTTCTGTCCTTTATGGCAAAAAGCAGCTCACTTTACCTCCTTCTGATATCTCCTGCTTGCATGAGAAGAGGTGCTCCACCAGCCAGTTACAAAGGGCAGAGGATTCAAATGTTTGTTTTGGATCAGATAATCAAAGCCAGCACTGTCAGGCTTCCCTGTTGACCTGATGGTTGGTTTCTACTGCTGTATTTAGGTAAGATCAGGCCATCCTTCAGTGGAACTAAAGCTCATATTTTGCTGTAATCATTTATTTTGCAAGAATATCTCCTACTTACTTCCTCAAAACCTTTCTCATAACAAAAGAGATTAAAATGTAGGCAAAATCAATTTTCCATTTATCTATAAATGGAAATGATGATAGTATCATACAAATAGGTGGTACATAAATCAATCACTATACAAATTCTGGGTGAACATCACGCTGTTTTCCATGTCACAGGCAAGACTTGTGATTGCATTTGCCTTCCCACTCTTTCTACGAAAGGAAGGAAACAACAGTGCTATTTGGGATTTCCCACTGTGTTAGACAACCGCAGTTTTTGTTTTTAGCAGTAAAACCACCCTGATCTAGGCAGTAGAGTTGCCAGCACTTTGCACACCAGTTGCTCATAAAGCCACAAACATAGACTCATTCCAGGCAGTTGGACTAGATGACATTTAAAGATCCCTTTGAACCCAAACCTTTCTATGGTTCCATGATTCTATAGATCCATATGCAAAAATACACACACTACAGTAAAAGAAGTATGGGCATATGCTGAGGTCACATACACAAGAACCTGCTAGCACCCATTGAGCTACACTTGACACGGGGATGTGGCTTGTGGCAGAAGTGGTAGTTCCCTCTAATGGCTCCCATTCAAGACTGGCTTGCAAACTCCAAGGGCCAGCACCCACTTTTGGTGCAGGGTTGCATGTGAAGAGCTACCATTTTCCCAACCTGCTGATTCAGCTGTGCCATGGCTTCTCTCAGTGGCATGCCACCACCATGCCACATGGCTATTTGTGCATTGAAATATCAGGTATACAAATAAACATATTTTTTTGTGTGTCTGTGCACATAGACACAGTGTGTTTACTTACAATACATCTGTGTATATAAATATGTATATAGAGAGAGTAAATGCCAAGTCATCTGAATCTGAGAGGGTTTTCAGGGAAGGCAGGGAAGCAGATTGCTCAGACAGCAGCCCTCTCACAGCTTGCACACTGTGTACATCAGAGACTGCAGAGACTGCTGGAAGCCAGGTTTTTGCAGGATGCTTTTGATCTCCTGAAAAAGGCCTGGAGTACCTATATTCTTGCCACAGTAACTGCATCTGCTTCTGTACAGCACTACAACCCTCTAGTGGAAACTCAGCCCTATTGGCACGCTGCTGCTTCTGGACACAGGATGAGCCATTCCTTTGACGCTTGAAGCCTGATGGTGATGCATCCACATTTGTGAACAGACTTTTGGTGAATGCTATTTTTTTATTATTCTGGCATGTAGGAGCTCTGATTCTGAAGCAGGAGCTACATCCTACCACCACAGAGCGAGCAGTCTTGCTTAGAACAGGGTCCAAGCAAGCAGGTAACATCCAAGTGGGATAAGAAATCTCTGCCCACCACCCATCTGCAGTATTTCCCAGATTCCTAGAACTTGCAAAATCAGCCTGTGCGGTATCAGCTTGGTCTGAGTCATGTCTACACCAAATCAAGTTTCCAATGAGTCTCTGAGGATCAGGAGAGCGAGTTCTGCTGGTGGGGAGCAAACACCAGCCCTGGGGAGCTGCTTCAGCTTTCACCTGCTCTGAAATTAATTTACCCTATCAGAGCATCTGGTTTAACATTCACAGAAACCTTTCAAATGCTCTATCAGAGTGGGATGCTGCAAAGCACTGACGACCACAGTGGGAGCAGGATTAGGCCATATGGGGAATGTGTGGAAATACACCACCCTTGATAAGTAAAAGGGCAGTACAGAATGAGAATAGCAGTAAAACCATTCCCTCGGTGATGTTAAATTTGTCTCATGTCCCAGCTGGAGTGAGCAGGGTGAGCATTCCCACGGAAAAGCCCCTCACTGAGCTGCAGAGCCCAGAAGTACCTACCTAGAGTCAGGTGGGAGAAGGACCTTGGAGGCCGTGACATCCCTTCAAGGCACCTGAGGGACATGTACAAACGAAGACTGCTGTCCTCAGGGCTGCTGAAGTTGAAGGAAAGACAAAAGGAAGATGAAGGAAACCTCAGTTGTAGCTCATGATGTCTCGATGGATTAGGGTGGAGAAGCATGCTCTGCACCACTAACTGGTTGCAGAAGAGAAAGAGCTGCTTTTAGCAGCACTGTCATGAATGCCAGGAAAACACGTCCCGTGGATGGGAGCAGCTTAAGGCAATGCCTGACCTCTGTCCCTCTGAGTACCTGGCCAGGCGCAGGGAGGCTATGGGAGGGAAGGCATCAGCACTGCTGCATCAATCCTGCCTGCCAGAGCGTCTCACTGCTCCCAGGCAGCATGCAGAGACATGAAAGCTTGCAAAAGTGAGATTCTTGCTCCAAAGGACAACAGCCTCCACAGTGAGCTGATTTTCCCCTTTACAGGAAAAATAAATAACTTTTCAATTTCAGGTGTGAGGATCTTCACACTGCAAGCTGATTTCATGAGACAGATATGCTCCCAGAGCTTTATTCTGTCTGCCTACCAAGCTGCTTGGATGCTATCTGCTGGACGCATCCTACTAGTGCCAAGGGGAAGGGGACCAGACTTCAATGGCCAGCCATGATGTGGGGCATGGACAATGAATGGGTTGTGGTTTTCACTTAAAAAAATAAAGGTGTGATGGCATTACCATGTCACTCAGGGTTACAGCAGTGCTGATTCTGCCATGCGGGATGTGGCAGGGACTGCTTGCATGCTGTGACCTCTTGCAAGGCCAGGAGTCTTCAGGAACGGGCTGCCACCTGCTACACTGCTTTTTGCCACCACTTCTACAAATACATGGTTGATTTATTGTTTCTGTGTTTTCCCAAGAGAGTGTCACCACTGTCTTCATCCCAAACAATGCTTAGCAAGTTTTTGGCACAGCACTTCAGAAGGGGACCCAGCAAGAGCCCCCTCAGCACTCAGGGATTAAGCAGAGCAACACGATGCCTCCTGGCCAGCTGCTTCATGCCTTTAACAAAAAAATTTCTTCTCAAAAGTCAGTCAGACTTCTCATTGACTTCATAAGATGGAAGGGGACAGTGTGTGCCCCTGCCAGCAGCTACAGGGCTGTGGTCCTGCTGGCTGATGCGTCCCTGTGCTCTCCCACCTTTGTGGGGACTGCATACCCTTGCTGGTGGACTCCCATGCATGTGTAAGCTGCTGACAGGGCTGCTCCAGGTTAGCCTTTGGCATTGCTGAGTAGGTGTGAGTGGGTTTCCCACAAGTCACCACCATCCAAATAATGAGCGGCGACTGAAGTTCAAGACATGAGATTGCACATCACATGGTAAAGGCTGCAGTTTCATACAGCACTGAGCACAGCTGGTAGCTTGTAGACATTGGAAGGAGGTGGTTCATAACTTCCTGTGCTTTTCCTAACCCTCACTTTCCCAGTCCTGGTGTTTCATCCCCTTCTTGGCTTCATCTACAGCACACAGCAGATCTTTCTCTGAACCACTCCACACCTTCAAATGACAGAAGACCACTTGCTTCTGTGGGTTACAGCAGTCTACAGAAAGAGTCTAAGAGGCTACCGCTGCTGCAAGAGTAATCACAGGGTATGAAGAGAAGGGTGCAGCTTCTGCCTGCGGCTGTAAGTTTTGTTTGACTTGGTGTAGCTGAGGTGCAACTTGGATGATGCCTGGATAGTTATCATGTTGGACTTGAGCTCAGTGGTGTCGTCCTGTGCAGGTTCAAGTGCTGCTTTTGGATGCAGCCAAAAATCATAGGAGGCTCAGGGTGTATTGCTGTGTTTGCTCTGTGCTTACACCCATTCACAGGGATCTGCTCTCAGCCACCAACCGAGGTAGGATCAGATTGACAAAAATTTTTGGTATGACTCAGTACAGCTGATCTTATGTTTTGATGAATTTCTGCTTCCAGCTAATTTTGCAAACACACCATGGCTCTCCACCAATGCAAGCAGAATAGAGTGGTGATGCATGCTGCACATCAGTTAAGAAACACACTGCCAAATTTGTTCCTTTGTCAAATGACTCAGCAAATGACTACAGGATGGTACAAATAGGACATGTTAGTTTAGCATGAAAAATTCATCACTGTAATTGTAAGAAATATTAGTCCATAGGTCCTCAAGACCATAGCTGGGCAGGGCTTGTTCTCTCCCTCCACCAGCAAACCTCAAGCCTGGATAGCACTAACCTGCTCAGGGGCTTGCAGTGAAGAAGCAGCCTCCTCCTAACATTTCCAAGGGGAGGAGACTTCTCTGCTGGCCTGGGTCACTGCTCTGTCCTTGTGCAGGAGCCCAGCACAGCCTCAGCCAAAGGGCAGAAACAGCACCTAGTGTGTGTTAACAGGCTCCTTGTGATTTGGGTGAGGAGACACCTACTGCATCTTGTGCTCAGCCTCCTTCAGCAAAAATGCCACCAAATGAAGCCTCAGGGCAGACCTAGATCAGATGTAAGCCTCCAGATGAACCATCACAAATACAATGCCAGCAGCTGGGAGAGTGTGGCTCAGGACAGGAGCAGGATCCTTAATGCTTCTTTGTCTCCCTCAAGGCTGAGAAAACAGAGGATGATGTAGCCTGTGCTTCAGCTCTTTATCTTGTAGTGGAAATGTAGCAAGCCTAGGAAGGCTATACATCCCAGGAAGCATCTTTATGGGGACAGCTTCCGAAACCAGTCTGCCATGGACGTTGGCAGATATCAACTGGATGAGGTTTCATAAAAGTTTAATTCCCAACATGGCTGTCTGGGATTTTCTAACCCAGATGGTGAACACTATTTAGCTTTTTCCTGTGTATGACTACTGTAATAAGTTTTACATTAATAAGGAACCTAAGTTCGTTACCAGTTTCTTGGTCTTTCACAGTAGAAATTTGTGGGAAGTATGCTTAAGATACCCCTACCGTAAGTGTATAACTGTGGTACAGCCCTGTAGAAACTAGACAAGGGTACGTACCTCATTCTTTATAGTCACCATCTACGTGGCTAAAGGTACAATTATGGCATATATCCAAAGCTCTTGTACCAGTACCCTGCTCATTTTGCCAGGAGGCCCTACTAACTACATTATGGAGTTTATTACTTTACCATTGGCAAATGTCTAGTGACATTGAGATTTGCCTTCCAGGGTTCATTATGCCTTGGATGGAAGTTGGAGAGCACTGAAACAGAGCCAGTACCAGTTTCTAGCTAAGGACCCCTCTTCACAGTTGCTAGGAAGGAAGCAGACCTATCTTCCCTACTCCTGAGGACCTGTCACCATCCTGTGTCTCAAACACTGTGGCTTTGGGGCCAGGATAGGTTAAGCTGATCCGGGACAACTCACACACCTCTTCTGCCTCAGCACATATTATACCACTTACATTGATGGTCTTCTAACAGGTCTTAGGATTTAGTGCAGTTCCTATTTGATTGGGCAGATCCCCAAGGAACCATTTGAATAGTAGAGGATATGAGTACAGAATATGAAAGGACCGCCTGGGTCATTAAACCCAGTCCCATGTTGTCCCTGGCAACCATATAACAGACATTTAATCCAGAAAGGCCCAAATAGCTCCATACCTCCTATCCTGTGTGGCCAGAGCCTGTAACATGATATTAAAGCTGTCACTGAAAGCACATTTCTTGCTGCAGAAAGGCAGATCTCCCAGAAAATTGAAAGTCTCTGGTGTCTCTGGCCATAATATATCAATAGAAATAACACAGTTCCTAGCACTAGCACTTCACACAGAGCCAGACTTGGCATTTTCCCAAAAACTTTCTCAGCCATTTTAGAGATTTATAACTAATAATTGCATAGCTGGATAAATAATTAGACTCTGAGGTTTTGTCTTAGCTTTTTTCTTATAAATAAATCCCTTATTCACAAGCTATATTAAAACACGTGTCTGTAATGTAATGTGCATTTCATATCAGTGATTTGCTTATTTCCAGCCTGGGTATATTGATTTTATTTCCATTATCTGCACTCTTCTATTTATGTGATTATCAGACTTGTCTTTCATTAGAAATTCATCTGTTCTATGTGTGTAGGTGAATATCACAATAGTGGAGATGAATAAGGTAGGCAGACACACATGAGCAAAGTGTTCCAGAGAAGCAGGTCAGCACAAGGCAGAGATCCACCTGAATGAATGCTGAGATAGAGAAGAGCTATGGCAGAGCTATAGAGGACAATGCTGTCCCACTGAAGGACCACTCTGAAGGAAGAGCAGCAACTCCCAACAATGAACTTGAACCCTGCAGAGGAACTGTTGGTTAATTTCTAGAAACAGCTTCAGAAGGTCCTTCTATGAAGGGAAGATTAAGAAGGCAGAGAGAGCTGTTGCAGCACTGAGCTCTCTGAGACCTGCTGTTAACAGGTATATATTAAACATCTAAGAAAGTGATGCATAAAGGAAACAGAAAGAGCAGCAGAAGCAACATATTCCTCTCCTGGAAATGTGCACTGCTCTAAGTTCATTCTTGGGGTACCCATAAGTTGCATAAACACTTAGAGTCAATGACAGAAAAATAGATATCAGATGAGATTTATAAAAAGAGAAGCACCCTTAGCACTGGGAATAGATGAGCACAGTGCCCTTCATCAGCTAGAGGCAGATTTATGGGGGGAGGACATGGGAGGCTGAGGGGCTCTTGCTCTGCCCTGCCCATTACTGCTGCCTGGTGTGCCACGTGCTGTGCATCACATCAGCGGGGCTCTGCTGCTTCTCATCACCACCACAGCCATACTTATCCCTGTTTTAATTTCCCCCACTGTTGGTCCCTCCTGCAGCTTTGCCCCACCCCCCCCCGCCCTCTGTCCTCACTCTTCTCCTGAATTACATGAAATCTCTCTTTGAGTCTAGGGAATTTCTCACAGCAGTAGGTCAGATTTCAGCAGCTCCTGTGGGTGCTCTCCTCCCTCAGTTGTGCTGTGTTTGTGGGAGGACATACAGATGGGTCCTGGAAACTTATACATCTTTCAAATAATTTTAAAATAAAAAGAGAAGGGAGAGATTATTCCTTGTCCTTATCAGTTTGCTTGTTTGTGCTGCAGTGCTGTCCCAGAAATGGTAGTTACTATATGTTCCACTGTGGCTTGGCCATGAACAATTAGCAGTGCAAGCTGTTGAAGCTGGCACTGCTGCAAAGATAACTGTAGACCCAGAGCTTGAAAAGTTAAAACTTTGACCACTACTTCAGCAAAGGACTTAAATAGATATGGAGGGCAGTGGGTGTGTTAACATAATAATGCAGACAAATCATTTTGTTCTTCCATTCTGATTTCTCAAATATGATCACATCACACTTGTCATTAAACCCAAAATATCCTTTCTCAGTGGGTCTAAATCTTAGATGGCATGATCAATTCAAGGATTATTCCAGCTCCCCATGAGATTTCAACCAACAGATGGCAGCAACCTTATTCCTAATGGCACTACTGCCGTGGCTTTTGTTCTCAACAAGGCACATGCTTGGGTGTCACATTTCTTTGCCCTATTTCAACTGCCTCTCCTTTCTGCTACGAGACGGCTCAGGGAAAGTTCCCAATAAATTTGTGTCTTGGGGGAAGATAACTAAGGGATTGTAGCACCTGACTGTTAGGACAAGCTAAGGGAACTGGAACTGTCCACCCTAGAGAAGAGAAGGCTCTGAGGGATCTTATCAGTGTATATAAATGCTTGATGTTGGGAGAAAGTAAAGAAGACAGAGTCAGACCCTTCTTTTTGTTGTCCAAGGGAAGGTCAGAAGCAATGAGCACAAATGGAAATACAGGAAATTCCATTTAAACATAATAAATACTACTTTTTTTCACTCTACAAGTTGCTCAGAGATGTTGTGGAATGTCCATCTCTATAGGTACTCAAAACCTAGATGGACATGGTCCTGGGCAACCAGCTTTAGATGATGTGGCTTGAGCAGTGATTTGGACTAGATAATCTCCAGGAGCCTTCCAACTTCTACCAAAATGTGATTGTTGCATTCTTTAAAAAACCTAGTTTTTTATATAAGTCAAAGGCATATTTTTCTTAGAGTGAGAGCTGAGGCCAAGAAATGACACAGAAAGATGAATCAGTGGGATCTTATGATTTTAGAAAATGTTTTTAGTGATCTGACTGTTCCCTAAAGTAATTGTGCAATTAAACCTTGTCGGCAACTTTATTCCTCAGAAATGGAAAGCCTGCTGAATTCCAGTCCTCCTAAAAACCTTCCCTGTCAATACCCTAGACAACAGACCAGTAACCTTCCTCCTCCATCACCGTTTGGGCTAAACAAAATACATTAGGCATCTTAATTAGATATATGCAGTCATCTTGGAAGGCACATAGAAAATGACCTAACCCACAATTAGCTCACTGAGTCTGGATTCCATGGGGATTTTCCTACGCTCTTGATTATGCTGCATACATAATGCAGCACACGAGGCTGAGAATACTGAAGTGCACACATGACTGCTCTGTCCTTGTACCCCCAGTCTGTGTTTTGTCCCTGTGGTGCCCCCACAGCTGGAGCTCTGCTTGTGCACATCCCAGGCACAATGAGCCCCTCTTGACTCTGCTGCATATAAATGCATCAAATTGCTTCTCTCCATCTCGTTTATGCAATCCCCAGGGGAACATTAGTGGTGCTTGCCTCAGAAAAAGATGGATAAGAGAAAGCTTACCTTATCAATCCTTACTCATGGGTCAGGTGCAGCTGTGATCTCTGCACTGAGAAGAGGACAACACTCAGTACCTACTGAAGAACCTCTCTACACATAGAAGGAGGGAGATAGGGATGTACATGGCTGTGATGCTCACAGAGAGAAAGGAGGTGAAATCAGGGGTCACAGTCACAGTACTTACAGAGAAATGGGTACACGTGCAGCACTAGAAGATGTTTCATTTGATTTTGCTCTTTTGAGGAAAAACAAAGCAAATATAAAACAAAATAAATGTTTCAGCTTCTACGGGTTCACTGAAAAACAGCCCAGCTGTAATAACAACAAATCATACACAGTGCCTAGCTCATTCTTCCTTCTGTAGGTTAACCAGAGAAGGTCACAGCAATCATGTTTAATAAAAGAAGGTTTCCCTTATTTCCTGGCACTGGCTCTGAGCAATTGGCCCATAAGGGCTGCTTTCAAAATCACTCTCTGGTTATTCTGTCTTTTTTCTGCTTAACATTCCTTGAGGCACTTGAAACCAAGTAGATAATTATTTATTTTTTTAAAATTAAATTATTATACTAATTTAGCTCCGTTTTTAACCAACACCCATTATAAGTCTCTGCAGATTGTATCTTAGCATGGGAATTTTGAATACATAGTAATTGAAATGTATTACATTCAAATAAAATCTCAAGAGGGTAGCTTCAAATGCTGCTTTAACTCTACAGCTTCTTTTAAATTCAGTGCATGGTATGAAAATAAGTCACCAGGAGAGGCTCTATGTACACTAATGAACTAGTTCACTTCTTTCTCCTGGTGGTACCTTGTATTTTCCCTTTGACAGCTAGCCCCAGGCATTTGGTTTGATTATCAGCAGATCTTTAAGATTCTGTAATCCTGCCTGTAAGTGGTCTGTGTGATGAAGAGGGTCTGTACTTTATGCCTTACCCATCACCTAGCACACAGCCAGTTCTCAGTACCTGCTGAGTTATGTTACCTGTGGCTACATCCACCCTACCTGAGGGCAACCACACTGACTCACACTGACCACAGTTGAGGGTCAGGGTTGCTCTGACCACCAACACAGTGACAGATGCTTTCTGTTATCACCTCTTTTTCTCTCCCCATGGGAAGGGAAAGGGAATAAGAGAAAGAGACCTGTGGATTGGAAAAAAACCCTAAAACTATTTTAATGATGAAAATAATAATGATAAAATTAAATAAATACAAATATATACAAATATGTACAACAACAATACCAAACCCAAACCCCCTTTGATGGTAACTATGTCACCATTGATACTGCAGCAGAAGGCCTCAGCAGCACACAGGAGCCAGACTCAGGGGCTGGATCCAGGAACTGGGTGCAGGAACTTATGGGTCAGGATCAAGGGCAAAACAGATGGAGTTCTCCTCAGATGCTGATCATTGAAGAAGAGCAAGAAAAGAAGAGAAGAGAAGACAGAACTGACCCTCAGTTTTATATTGAATATGACATATATGGAATGCAATACCTAGCTGGTCAGTTTAGGGTCACCTGTACTGTCCACTCATCTCTGTAGGTGCAGCTTTTACCCTGCAGCCCCAACATGAGACACAAGATTTAGAAGTGACCTTGGTTTGCATACCAATCCCTGGTAGTAAATCTAAACATTGGGTCTTATCACTGCTAGAAGCAGGCAGTGCCTGCTAAAGCATGCTGTTAGTTTCAGAAAGTGCAATAACTTAAAGGGGCTTTAGCTAAAAAGTATATCACTGGACAGAATGAATTCTGTTCTAACCCAAACCAGAACACAACCACACACCCAGCCTAGCCATGGGCTCTCCTGTAGCTCTGCTTGCATGATGTCTCTGACAGCTCCTTCTCAGGATGGCATCAGGTTCTGCAGACATTTTTGTTTCTTGCCTGGAAACCCTACATTTGGGTTCTTCTTCACAAGGACTGCTGCTCTGTCAGGGCTAGCAAGTGCCACCAGGCCTGCAGAGTCTTGTTAATGCCCACAGAGACTGACTCAAGCTGACACATCTGTCACTGCCACCTACCCGAGAAACAGAGAGCCATGGTAATGGAATGCAAGCCTGAAGTTTGTCCTAAAAGCAGTGCTCACAAAGAGTGGGTGGTTGTGCCTATAACATGCCACTGCCATAGGCTTCTCTGGAGACTGGCCATGAAGTAAGTGACACTACCCCTGGGCTATCTGGTCATCGCTAGTCTGAGACTTGATGATCTTAGAGATCTTTTCCAACCTAAACAACTCTACAATTCTATGAGATGCTGGAGACAGAGGTGGTATCTGGAAAGGGAAAGGAACCAGGCAGGTGTCCCAAGCCAGTTCTGTCAGGGCTCACAGATGCCCTTCTGAGAAACATCCAGCTCAGGCTCCTCACCTTTCCTCTTATCCCAGACCCACCTACTAGCTCAGGTCATGCAAAGAGCCAGGGGTCTCCTAATTGGGAGACCAGGCTCCTAATTGGGAGCCGGGGGTCTCCACAGGTGCCCTGGCCTTCCTGGCACTTGTCCAGACTGAAGCAACCCACAGACTGAAGGACTACTGCTTCCACTTCCTCAGTCCCTTTTGCCTGTCTAGTAATAATAAAAAAAACCCTGAAACTGTTCATCGTTCAAGTCAGCTAGGTGCAGCTGAGCTGGGGGAGCTGAGTGGTCCCCTGGGGCCTCTGAGTGCGTGGTGTGAGATAGAGGAAGACAACCCCTGATGTGTCTGTGCCTGCATTTCACCATCCTAAGGCTTTCTAGATCACATGAACACCCTTCTTGCTTGGAAGGATTTAGTGAGAATCATGCTCCAGCAGCCTCAGTCTATCATGTATTTCCAGACTGATTTGGCTTAGTCTCCCTGATTGTCATTGCAATGCCTTCCATGGTCATTTGGAAATACGCTCATGCAGGCTGACCAGTAACTGAAGTGGAGCAGAGTAGGCTGATATACCGTGTCAGCTATGACAATAATAGCAACAAGACCAGGCTTTCTTCTCTCCCAGAGGTACTCCTGAAGTCACAGATTTGCTGTTGGCCATCAGGACATGACTCCAGAAGTGCCAGCACTTCCGAGCTGAGGGCACTCCAGTTTCCCCATGCTTGGTGCCTTCAGCCACTGCATGGGCAGCCAGCAGCTTGCTGACAAACCACCTTGTCCTGCTCTTGGCTCTATCTCATGCACAATATTGTGATCTTCAGTTAAAAACTGCACTTACACAATTAATAATAAAACCAAGCTTTTCAAGAAGTTTTAGCTTCGTTATATGCTTAAACCTAGGTACTTCAGCTCTTAGAAAGAGTACTTCATTGTATAGAACCACAACATAATACTGAGGTCCTCCAGCCTTCAGTCTCACTAGTTTCTTAAAATCCAGCTAGTTTTAGAAATAAAACTTTCCATTATTACACATTAGAAAGGAACAAGTATAATAAAAATAATAGAAGCATATTTTTGTTGCATGAGCAGTCTGTGTATGTTGATTGGTGCTCAAAAACCTCTTTCTGAAATGTTTAATGTGAATCCTTGGTGATACTGTTTTGTTTCTTTCACATGTGCTCCATCCATAAGATTTGAGTCATTCTTGAAGAAAACAGGAAAGTCTCCATGGTAACAAACTCCTGTGGTCTGAAAAAGATGTGACAACATTTTCTTTATTTTTTTCTTTTCTTGGGTTTGTGTGTGTGTGGTTTTTTTTTCTTTTCCCTCAAAGCTGAATTTTACAATGATAAACTCATGAGAGTTTTTTTAATATTCAGTATTTACAAAATCTTCCTGAATGCATAAAGAAAGTGTCCTTTTTTATGTACACTTGCAAAAAGTTATCAGCATGCTCCTGTGTAATGAAAACTCTCCAGGAAGGATATATGAACACAAAGTGCTGCAGACTCACCCACACGAGAGCTACCAGAGCTGGAGATTGTTATTTCTTCAGTCTTCCTTTATGAAAAATTAGCACAGAATCATCTCTGTCATAGTTTCCACCAGGATGGAGACTGTAGCATTTTCTCTGTTTATATGTCCCAGGGAGTGATGGCTGTAAGACTGCTCTGACCAAGAGGAGTATTGGGAAGCCCCATGATGGAGGCCAGGGCTTTGACGACTGCTACAATGCCAGCAACGTTCAGAGCCTCCTCTTGCTCTGAGGACCACTGTGCAGAGGTCTGTACAGGGTACTGGAGGAAATGGATCATTTGTCCCAAGGGCCTCCCATTCCTAGTAATGAAATATGGGCAGTTTTCCCCCAGTCACTTTGTAAAACCCATCCAGGTTAGGAGAAAAAAAACAGCCTCTCATACTTAGTAGCAGCTTGGAACAGGTTGGTCTCATAAATATTGTGGGATGCAACTGTGATTTTTGCACAGACTCACCTCACATTATACATGTGAAGTAACCCTAACAGTTGCATTGTTGTTGCTACATCATACAATTTGTGTGAATAAAACTAATGGCTGGGAAAGAAAGTATAATTTTGCTTCCAGTGCTCTCCCCTCATGCTGCTCCTGTTGAAAGCACACCCCCCACCTCCTAGGACAGAAGCCATCTTTCTTGTTGTTCCCAACATGTTAAACAACAAACTCATTTATATTACTGTTTCTTGTAAATATTCCAGATCATCCTTCTCTTAGTAAATTGCTCTTCATTTGATTTTTTTTCAGTATCTGTAATGTTGGACTAGATGACCTCTGAGGTCCCTTCCAACCCTGATGATTCTATGATTCTATGATAGAGCTGCACAAACAGTTCTATAAGAAAATGGCCTTGGCTTCCCCTAATCTTAGACAGGTTTATAAAAGACAGGTTTTATGACAAAATTTTAAAATATTTATTCAGTAGGGTAGCTCCTGATTTATATTGTTTTTTACAAAAAAATATAAAAGGAACAGTGAATTATAGGGCAGGGATTCTTATCTTTGACTTCTGGAAATTCTGGAACAAGTAAACAGTTTGTAAGCATGATAATGAGTAACACATAAAAAAGATTTGTTAAGGACAATCTGTCAAATTGATCCACATCTCTTCTGGGTGATAGGTCTTATGAGTAAGGGAAAAGAAACAGAAGTTACACATCTAGAACTCAGCAAGCTTTCCACTGTCTCACGTGATGTTTTCATTGGCAGAACAGGGAAACACAGGCTAAATGAAACTATGACTACAAGGTGCAAAAGTTATTAAATCGTGTACCAGACTGCAATTATCAAAGATTAACTCATCAACTTAGAGGATATTGGAGTACTCCTGCCACCTGTCCTGAAATTAAGCCCATCATGTGCTTTTGTTAGTAACCCAACAGCAGCATCAAACTCTTGCCCAGCAAACTTGCCTGGTACAAAGGGCAGGTTGCAGATGTTTGATGCCTATGTGATATGGGATTGGCACCGCTGACCCTGCCATCCCTGCAGTGGGGATGAGCTAGACCTGCTCTTGGGTAACTATGGAAGCTCATTGTTTTGTTAATGGTTCTTTCCCAATGCTCCTCTTCTCAGAAGCCAGTGCTGGTTGTGTTAGTTCTTCTTGGCTTTTTTAGCAGTCCAGGGCATCTCAAACAGCATTTCTTGACCATTATCACTAAGCATTTTACAGACAGGAATATGGAAACCTCCCTTTCTTCAGACACAGAACTAGGGACACAAGACTTGCTCCCAGGTAAATGGAAAATCAGTGCAAAACTGAGAACTAGACTACAGGATTCTCAACATATCCACCCACTAAGTCTTGCTGACCTTTGGCAAATTTGAATTGCAAATTAAACTTTTTGCTGATCTAATAGAAATCTGCATTAAATTTCCAACCAACAAACCCCAGAAACAATAAGGAAAAAAAGATGGAAAAATAGAAGTTTTAAGCTACTGTGTATGTATTCAAATTATGATTGTTGTCTTGGACTTCTCATCAGGGATTCAAATTCTGAACACTTCACATATGTTTGGGATCACATCATGTTAAATGGAAAAGTCTTAGTGTCTCCTTTCCCTCTTTCATCATTACAGGAGGTTTGATCACATTGTGTGAGTGTTTGACCTCCGAGCGGAGCAGAATCAGGCAAGAAGAGACCAGTCCTCCTGCCATGCTTAAAGCATTCATGTTCATTAAGATCACAGTGGGGCAAAAGTACAAAAATGAAGGTTTCCAGCCAAGAAAAATATATTATAGAATATTGAGAAATTATGAGTAATGAAATGTATGATCCAACATCACTCAGCTTTCTCATTTCCAGATTGCAATGGGATCTGAAAATCCCCTCTTTCACATCATTTACTGAGGATTAACAAAAAGATCCATTCTTTCTCACACTGTGCTCCCTGGAGAATTTCTGAATCATGTGATTTTGCCATTGTGGCCTTTTTCTGCTTTCAGAAGCGTCTCTGGAAGAATGTTTATTGTCCTCAAATGCCTGTTAATTGAGCTCAGTTTACTATGAAATTATTGTTTTTCCTTCTAATGGCTTATCCTGCAAAACAAACAGAGATTGGGTCATCCATCTGAGCTCACACTGTCTTGCACATTAACAACAGTGCAGAAGAAAGCTAAATTATGCCCACAGTTAGTGCAGGCAGTCATGGACTTCCAGCTAATCTCAGAGTAATGTCACTGGAATCCCATTACCTTCAGCAGTAGAGATTAGGCTGAATTAAGAAGCTTTTTCCCACCAGCTTCCTCCTCTATCATTTGCTGAATTTGCAGGGCTAATATACAGTATTAATAACTTTCCAGAACAGCCTGAATCTAGTGCTTCAATGTAGCACATGATTTCTTGGCTACATTTACAGTGTGTGTGTGTGTATTCAAAAAGTGGAGTGTTGAGGGCAACCCAAGCAGACAAAATTAATCTGCAAACAACTTCAGCAGTTCAGAACTATTCAGTTTAAAGATGATAATATGAGATTGGTTACAATGGACTTCGTGCCAAGACATGGTCAGTAGCTCAATTAATCTATTGGTCATATTAGATTGAAGTACCTGAGCATGGGTGGTTAGATGCCTCTAGAACAGCACTGGCACTTCTGTTTCTGAGTAAATATAGCCATAATTTAGTTTTCCTGGAGTTTTTTCTTATTAAATATGAAACACCTCCAGCAGAAAACAAACTTTAAAAAACCAGTCACTTGAAATTTTACCAGTAGAGGGAAACAGAGCACCCTGGCTACAACCTGCTCAGAGATGCAGGACTGTCACTTATATCTTAGGTGTTCCTGTTCTTTGATGATGAGCTGCTCTCCTGTCTTTTCTCCCAGGCAGTGCCCAGGTTGACCTCTTGCTTCCCACAGCCATACACTTGCATAGAGGCAGCCCCACACCTGGAAGGAGACAAGGGTCTGCATGGGCCACCCCATCCACTCAGCTCAGGGAATGAGCAACACATTCAGCATCTTACTGTCAGGGCTTGTCTTCCCAAAACTGGGCTACCATACACCCTTCATAAGTAAAAGAAGCTTTCAAAGTTGGTTTCATGAAGTTAGGCTCCTAAATCTCCATTGAAGTACTTAAATACAAGTAGCTTAATCTTCAGAGATGTTGCATACATCTGACTTAATGCAATTTGTGGTCTCTTTCCACTTCTGAAAATCAGGCCCCTGAAGACATACTTCAGCGCTAGTGTTTGGCATTAGGATCCTGGATAGAGGGACAGAGTTGCTGGGGAAGACACATCAAGTTGCAAGTAACTTTTAAAATGGACTTGATTTCCTAAAGTTATGCTCTGGGGAGAAAGAGTGAGGTCTGGACCTCCCATCATCAAATGGTGATGTGGTGAGATGCCATGGTCTTTGGCCAAGACTTGCTGGCAGGCAATAGGGACTCACTCCAGCACGGAGGCAGGATGTGACTGCAATGGGCACCTGGGTGTGAAAGGCAGTCCTGGATCCCACACCTAAGAGCACCCCTTGAACAGACCTAAGCATGCAACCCATTATCTGCATATACAGATACAACAGCTTAAACTGATATTTTAATTACAGAAAACCACAAACTCGCAGCAAAATAGCCAAAAAATGTGTTATAGCTGAGTTTTTACAAGGTCAGCTTCCCCGTTCAGTAGTACCATGACCATTAACATGCTCTTCTTCTTTGAGTCAATACTGGGCCTGCCTCCAGCAAAGCAACTGTACTTCTCTGCTGCCTACAGGACCTGCTGGCCCTGCTCCACAAGCAGGGACCATCCGTGATGGGGATCTTCCAGCTGACAAGCCTGCTTTCCAGGAGCTCAGGGAGGCCTGGACAACAGAGCAGAGGTCAACCTCAAAAGCTGGCATGCACACCTGCTGCTCATCATCTTAAAGCTGAACTCTGCTGACCTGGAGCCCAGCAGCTGTGGGCTGTCAGTGCTGATGAGCACCTACAAGAGTAGGAGCCAAAACCCCACTGTCTGCTTGTGAGCTAGAGTGCTAGGGTTGATGCCTTGTTCATGGAGGCAGTAATTAAGGCCTCACCTGGAGGCCTCGGCATTGTAGGACTTTTTTGGTAAGATCACCACCAAGCTCCTCCAAATAGAGCTCCACCCTGCAGAAGACCAGCAGGCAGAAGGGTTGGAAGGACTGAAAGAGTAAGTGTGGTGAGCAGCCTGCCTGCTCTGCAGGGACTGGCAGAGGTGAGGAGTTGCCTATAAAGCAATGGTCTCCATGAAAAAGCTGGGTTTTGTCAGCAACTTCTTGCTACTGTGGGGTGAGGTTTTGGGTGGAAGAGGCACAGAAAAGCATTCCTGCCCTTGGAGCTCTTCCCACAGGGACAGTGTGACTATACTGACTAGGCTGTAGGAGAAGGTCAGACATGCAGCTCATATTGTACATCCACAAAACCAAAGTGTCCAAATCTGGAGCTGAATTTGGACCTTTCCAACAGTCTCTGATTGACTTACCAAGCCATGGTAGCTGGTCTCTGTGGCCAAAGTGTCTTTAGCAGCTGCCAGCATATGTTTCCCTTGTTCTTTTTTATCTTTCCCCATTCACAGCATCCACAGAAGCTTCTCCCTACTCTCTTAGATTGTTCTTATCTTGTAAACTCTTTGTAGCGTGTACAATAGACTGTTAAAGATAACATAGACTGTTAAAGATAACATAGACTGTTAAAGATAACATGGTATCACTCAGCTGTTGTCACAGCAGTCTCTGGTAACTGGCTTCTGTGTGCATGTAACACAAATGCCAGCCTGATGTGAAAAGAGCTTAGGACTCAAGAATTTTTGGCCTGCTTGTAGCTTCATGCATGCATTTCATGCTAACAGGTCAATGTGACAGTCATGTACAGCCTTCCCCCACCTCCTCCCCTGCTGCTAATGTGTTAGGAGAAATAATTCTCAGTCTTTGGATGCAAAAGATAAAAAAAAAAATCTCTGTAATGCATGAACCAGCCTTCCCCCCCCAGTGTATTAAGCTCAGCTACACCAACAAGTTGTGCTTCAGGATGGTCTTGCAGGTGACCTGGAATATCACCTGCCACATGGACTGCTGTTCCATTGTACAATTTCATAAGGATGCTCACAGCTATGAGTAAGGGAAGGTGGGGATAGTTAGTGTTCTGCCCGTTGTAATCTCTGCTCAAGTATGTATCAGTGATGCTTTGTTTTTTTCTGCGTGCTGGAGCCTGGAAGAAACAAAATGTTTCCTGATTATAGGGATCTGAGCTACATGCATACTGTTCTCAGTTACACAGTGGGTTTGATTACTAACGTTTTGGAAATCACATTCTTTTCTGGCAAGCCTGATTCTTTTCTGCAGTCTCACAGCATGAGCATCACTGTCACTTCAAAAATACTTTGTCAGAATTGTGTTTTGTGCCACAGTTTTCTTCTTCTCTTATATTAACTTTCGTCTGTGTTTTTCACAGATGCAGCTAGAGCATGTGCTGGAAAGCACTAACCAGGGCATCACTCTGTTGCTTTCACTACTAATCACGTTCCTGTTAACAGTAGCTGCAGTGATAGGCAGAAGCTGACTCTGGAGCACATTCCCACTGAGATAATGACTCCACAAACTCAGGAAATTATGAGCTACACTAAGTGTTTTCCTGACTATGCTCAGCCTCCAAGTGGTGGAGGAGAAAATACAAGAATGGATGGGTTACAGGTAACACTAAGAAGGAGAAGTTGGCATACTGGAGCTTACAGGATTGCCTGAAGAAAATAAAAGTTAATGGGGTGCAAAACCTTGGGCAGAAGATGTGGATAGACAGATGTGGGATACAAAATAACCAGAGGAAATTTCTGCCCACGAATATTGGCTGATTTGTCTCCTGAGCAGGACTGGGCCTCTGAGAGGACAAAGTGACCTGAACTGCTTCTCTGGAATGACAGTGCTGAGGCAGCATGCAGGACCTGAGTGTGTGTGGTGTGAATAACAGATTTCCACAAGCCTCATCACCCTGAATAAAGAGATGTTGTCTCTTTCATCAGCCAGTTATTTATTCATTTTCAGGAAAGCAGGTTCGGGTACAGGGAGAGAGAGAGAGAGAGACTAGCAGCAGATATTGGTATTCAAGAGCAGAATTAAAATTTTAACATCTGCTACTTGGGAGGCAAAATTCTCAATATAAATGCTAAATATTGCATACTCTTATTATAATGGCTGCATGAATATGCATTGTCACTGCTGGTGGGGGGAGTCTATCATCTCATCATCTTTTGGCTTTGCCACAGTCTAGGCATGCAGAAAAGAGTGGTAAGGAAGCTTCCCAGGAAGTCTACCTGCAAGCATCATCAAGAGAATAAGCCAAGGCTGGGATGGCTATCACACAGGGTTAGAACAGAGTTAAAGTCAAATCTGCCTGAGATCTCCCAGCACAGGGGAGATCCCTCTCTCTCCCCATGCTTTGGGAAACTTGAACCCAGGACTCACCCCCTTCCTCTCCCTGTGCCATGCAGCAGTACGAACAAAAAGGTGGAAGCCAGCTACAGATGCCCACTAACAGGAGCAGCACCTGGAGCTGCAGGGGCTGGACTGTCCAGTCACTCAGAGATCTTGGAGCAACACTGCTGGAGCTGTCTCTGGAAGCAAAAAGAGCTGAGCAGATTTGCATCACTTCCATTATTACCCCTCTTACCTCCTGCTCTGCCCCATTCCTTACCATCTCAGGATCTTGTTAATTACTGCTGCTCAAGGAGCATTATTTATGCAGTAAATTATTGATGAAAGCAGCCCTGTGAAAATCTGAAACTGTTGCCTGTCATTCTGCAGAATGAATAACGGTGTGGAGCACTTGCAGTGAGCATGGTGTCTCCCTGGTTTAAAGAAAGGGAAGGGGAAAATAGACAAAAGCACTTTCCTTACTATTCCTTACTGGAAAAGTACAGAAAATATTTTACTTTTCCATAATCATAGATGATTTTACTAGGAACTATTTACAAATTCATGAGTGTAGTGAGCTCGCAGCAGCTATCAGAAGACAACACTTGGCTGATAACAAGGAGACACCAGTGGATTAAAAATAAGATGCTCTCTTCAAAAATAGCGCTGAATCCTCATTGTCATTAGTAGGTACAGGAAAGATTTTTTTTTTCTTAAGGAATATATAAAAATGGGATCTTGTTTGCATACATACAGTAATTTATTTAGGAAATTAATCTGAGAGGAAGAGATGTCTGCTATTTAATTCAGACCTGTCCTTTCTATGAGCTTGCACTCCAGCAAGTCACTACACAGCATTACTGCAAGTGTGACTAACAGCGGAGTGGGTGACTTTTTTCTTTAACACCTGCTTTCTTTTGTTACTTTGCAACATTGAACAACAAGTTACTCCTGAAGAACTTCAGAGGCTGAATTCTTCATTTCAGGTATGGGTTTTCCAGTCAAATTTTTATCCCTACACAAGCATGGGAACAAATGGCCAGAGCCAGCCAAGAGCCATGTTTCCAGCAACCGGATTCACTGAGGCCATCAGGAAGGAGCCAGGTGGTTGTGAGAAATGCAACTCCTCGTCCAGATGGATCTCCTTAACCAGCACAAGGCTTAGGTGAAGGGAGGAAAGTCTCTCCAGAACAGAGAGGTTGTCCAGCCTGCTGCTGCTGCCACTACCAGTGCTTTCCTGGTCATAAATTTACTCTCCTTCAGCACAACGCCTGCTATCTGGCTCTGGAAGAGAAAGCAGCTTAGGAAAAGAAAGAGAAAAGGGAGGTGTGCTCCAGGATTAGTCCCCAGCTGCTTTTGAGTGCTTGTAACAGGGAAGGAGCCAAGAGCTATTAGAAGAGAAATGTCATTTCTGCTGGAGGAAGTAGCCTGATGCCGACTCAGAAGAGCAGCTGTAGGTTGGGCAGTCTGCACAGAGGGGGCTGTGGCACAGTGAAATAGTCAACAGGTGCCTCTGCTCACCTTCCAAAATGTTTGTAAACAGGCAGCTAAATACATCCCTTCTGCTGCCCTTCATGAGATGAGAGGCTGGAGTCCTGCTGAGAGGTGCTTGGCATAGCAGCAGGTGGTGGGGCACAGGGATAATTGAGGTCTTTGCCTGTGCTTCCAGCTGTGCTCCAGCTCTGGATGCTGATCCAGCATGGGAATATTGACAGTAATGAAAAAAGGTGGTTTAGGTTTGCAAATTATTTGCTGTGGAGTCGAGGGTCCAACTGCAGAAGGATGGGGGCTTTGCACGTGAAGCACCCTGCCAGCAATGCAGCACTTCCTGGCTGGCTGAGTTCAAGTCCTGTGAATAGTTCTGTGACCCTTTAAATAACACATAGCCCTGGTTTCTAGATGACTTCATGTGATCACACCTGAAATCGGTCCTCTGCTGTTCAGACAGGCTGCCCAAACAGGTTATGCCTTTCTCAACAACAGGAAATGGGTGATCAGAATGTCCTACTCCAGCTCTGTAGCAAAAACTTTCATCTTCCAGGCCTGAGCTCTGTCCAGACAGATCTACTCTAGCCCATCAGAAGGGAATGATGGAGGTCTCGACTCTGGAGGTGGCAAAGGGACCACTTTTTGGTAGACAGGAATAATTGTCCCACAGTTGTGCTTGATAACACAAAAGATCCATAATTTTACCCAATCCATATCATTTTCAAAGCACTTTTCCATATTTACATAGACTTCCTGCAAGATACAAACTATGTTTTTCTCAATAATGTATTTCTAAGAAGCCTGAAATTACCATAATTTGTTCTGTAGCTCAGAGAAAGCCCTGGGCTCTTCCTGGGTTTTGTTTTCCTTCAGTATTTAACAATAATTACACCACTGTATCCACATGACCGAAAAGTAGCCAAATAGCTTTTCGCTTTATGAAGTAGTATAGCCAGGCTGCAAAAAGCATAAGAGATTTAAGCCGAGTTGTGATTTGCTGGAATGAGGTGATAGGATCCACACAAAGGTCCTAATGCAAAGTTGGATTTTCTCAACTACTGGAGTAACCAACTCATACTGGATTTAGGAAAATTATCGTATTTCTAGGCAAAATTGTCCAGAAGTGTAGACTCACATTAACATACTCGATAATGACTGATCTTTAGGCAAACCAAAAGTAATCTTTCTTAGCAATTCTTCCACTCTGAGGAGCTGGGAAAGAAGGGCCATAAATCAGTGCATGTAGAGAAGTCCAAGAGGGTAATGAAGAAGTGCATGAATCCACACAGGACAGCATGTGAACTACAAATTTAAAAAGCCTTAAAAGCAAGACTACTTTTTGTTAAAACTCAGCTGTACTCTATTGTTGCTACACGACAATATTCTGAAGAGTAAGTTCAGACGGATCTGACACACACACACACACACACACAAGACGTGCAGCANGGCATTCTCATGGCTACAGGGTAATCTTGTCAAGGTCAAAGTCCGATATTCCCATGGGACCTACCGACCAACTAACCACCACACTCTATGGACCTAATTCTGCAGAGAGGAGATCCTTCAACAGCTTCTGTGCTGTTGTAGCCACTGAATTTCTCAGAATATTCTGAAACCCAGAATATTAGAAATTAAAAAATGTATATGGAAAAACTATATTTTAAAAATATATAGCTGCTGCCTGTGTCCAGAGTGGTTACTTGTTTATGGAAAGAGAGAGGGGGGGAGGGTTATTTGCGTTAAGTAAACACTGTAGGATGTTACCAGCATAGCCAGTGACCCCAATTCTTCCTCATGCCTAGCCATTCCCTGCTTTACACTGGCCATGGGGCAAATTGTATTGTATCTCCCAGAGAAAGGCATTTTGCTTTCTGCTGTAGGAGTTATGGACCATTTGCCTGAGGAAAGCACTGGGTGAACAGGTTTAATCAAAAAAGCAATGTTGGACCCAATGCAACAAAATGTCCCTGTGAACTACTGTGTAGTGTACCAAACAGTCTGCTTTTGCAATAAAATATTTATGACTAATCATTTTGTTAATTAAAACATGTACTTTAGGGCACATTTTATAATTAACAAACCATGCTCTAGTAGATTTTGCACATGTTCTTTCACAGTTTATTTCCAGGTCCTACAAGGATGCATAAAAACTACCTACAAACAACCACCCTTATTAAGGTGTAGTATTGTAAACAAAAGCAATCAAGCTCCTGGGAAGCTTAGCATTATTTGTTTGTAAACAAGTATTAGGGTAGGACCTTTGCCAAACAAAAGGGTGGATTAGTGGGATGAAGAAGCAGTAAACCTTGAAATGCTTGAATGTGTTACTGTCAAGTTATAGCAATGGAGTAATAAGGATGTGTTACCAGAGACATTAATGAAGCCGGATTTTGCTGACAGATAATATTTAAAGATATTAGTAGGGTCAAGCTGTACTTAATGATGCATTAGATAACCTGAGTGCTGACATTAGCATTGAAATAGCTTGCCATCTGAGTTAAGGCATTCTCAGTGGATTATGGCTATATTAACATACACAGTGATTACCATTGTTGTCTAATTTGCAAATTAGAAACTAAAAGAAGATGTTTGAGGGGTTTGTGCTGAAGAGAACCTCCAACACTTGTCATTCATCTTGCTCTCAACAAGCCAGAGGTTGTGGATATAAGGATATAAGACAGCAGAGATGCTGCATTCTTAATTCACTCATGACAGCAATGCAAAGTGCTAAGCCATCTCCTGTTTGTTTCTTCTGGTGGAAGCATAGCCACTACCACCATTTCCTATTGGAGTCTGGCAGTACAACTTAGGATGAGGTTATTCACTGGGCTTCATCTTGCAGTCAAAAGCAAGAGTAAGCTTAAAGCAACTAAGCCTCAACCATTTTCATATTGCAAATATTGTTTGAGAAGACAGCTCCAAATGTTCTTTGAAGCACCTTGTGAGGAAGTATTATCCCTTGATTAGAGCTAGACAAATGGGTATCTTGCCTCTTTTGTTCCTGCCTGGCAGAGAAGGCAGGGTGTATGGTGCTCAGGTTACTTAAGGGAGGAGAAAGTCTGGTCCCGTGCACCTGAGCAAGCCTCTCTCCATCAGCTCTTAGCACAAAACCCAGCACTCCCTAGGAAGGGGTGGAGTGGGAAATTCCCTTCTGATGCTCACAGATGTCCTTCATCTCACTTGAGCTGTTGTGTGCTGGCTTGGCTGGTGCGTGCAGACCACAGGGCAGGGGAACAAGGCACCTTGCACCAAGGAGGCACCACTGCCATGTGGGTCAAGTCAAGGAAAGACCAGGAGCTCCAGATGCTCACTAACAAGGACTTGTGCCATGGTCTTGTGCCCCAGTGCTGCAAGATTAGGCCTTGCCATGAATTACATGTGAATGTGGAATTTTCTGTCTTACTCTGAATGCAAAAGGCTGAGGCTGGCTCTGCTGGTTATTTGGAAACTGCCAAGTCTCATATATACATTACTTTATTGGTGCTCTGAGTTCTATTTTGGCAAATCGTTAAACAAATTTGCAAAGCCAGTGTGTGCCTTCAGCTCACATTGACTGGCCAGAATCACTGGTCCTGTGGTAACCAATATCTCCAACACAAATTAGCCATCTGCAAAACATTGCCCTACTGCACTTGTGCCAAATCCCCATATCCTTATTTGAGATCAGGGAGTGAGGGAGGAAAATGAGTGTGCACACAATTTTCTTGCAAAACATTTCTTGGCTGTTTATTTTTTAAGGCTATATCAATATATGGCTCATGTCTGCTGTGGAGGTAAGCATTTATGTTTCAAATACCATGTAAAATCAGGTGAGAAATTGATGTCTTTAATGACACTCAGTTTGAATGCTGACAAAACTATTGTGGATTTTCACTGCATTTAACTTTCTTCTTTTCATTCTATATTGTCTTGGTCTGTCTGGAGGATAACTGATGATCCCCAGGCAGCCTACCTCTGTTTAGGAATATCCATCCTGGTTGCTCCATTTTGGTGTTGTTGCACCGATTTCTTACTAGAGGAAGAACTGCTGAAGAGACATGCAACCCAGATGAAAAATTCCTAATTTCTTTTTTCATGCTGAAGCCAGCAGATGGTGCTTACTGCCTTTTTTTGCTTCTCAGAGAAACTACTTGCTAGTTTATTTAACATATTTACCAGGGAACAACTTTAAGACTCAAAGCTACTTGTCACTTTTCAGAAAGCTGAAGCATTGGTTTCTGAAAGCAAAACACATCCCACCGTGTTGAGAGCTTTAGGATTTCAAACCCCTACGAGTTTGGTTGTTTTCATGGAATGTTTTCTCAAAATGCTGCTTTGCTACCATCCTCATAATTTTTTTTTCCTTTAAAACTGTCAGGTGGGAGGAGGAGAGCAAGTTGTACCTTCTCCTTGGACATGTTTCAAAGAGGAGCTTGCAGAAGCAGTCTGCAAGAGACAGTTTCTTCTTCTGGTACAGAGCTGCTGATGCCCAAGGGAGCCTTTGCAAGTCAGAATGATACGCAGGGAATACTGAATAGCATGTGCTTCCAGAAGGGATGCTCTGAATCCACTTCAGCCAAGAGGAAAAGGATGATAAGCTCTCAGAAAAGCATATTCCCAGGCTGTTCCCGACACTGGTAAAGAAGTGCTAACCATCCTCACTGCCAAGGGGAGAAAGCTGTTGGATTCCCATGCGTGATGTGGGAGACTGAGTGCCTGGGGAAAAACACACTGTGATCCCTCTCAAGGGCCTTCCACATGCTCCAGGATGGGCTGCTGACTTTCTCTGTATCTTTACATCTTCGGTTTTTTTCCAGAACAACTACCAAAAGCTGAACATCTGCCAGGCATTTGCCTCAAGGGTACTGCTCCCCCTTGGTTTGACTTGCATCTGTTGGAAAGTGCACAGAGACTGGATTACACAGGTTAAAAATAACAAAAAAAAAGCTGCTCTGTCATTTGAAGGAGAGTGTGAGTAGCAGCATGCAGAGGATAAGAGACCCAGCCACACATTTGCACCGCTCACTTCCATGCAAAGAGCTTACCTTGTTCTTACTTATTTATGTAGATGTTTCCTTTCTAAAGGCAGAAAATCAGAATAGAAACTGGTCAGACAGAATGCACCTTCCTTTGAGCATATATTTTATTCAATACAATTCTTTTTCTCTCATTCTGTGTAGCTGAATTATTATAACTCCATTAAAGTAAATTCTACCTCCAGCCATGACTCAACACTTTTAGCAATAGGTAACAATTCTGTTTACCTTTAAAACCAGTAGGAATTTCTTTCCAGATAATATGTGTCTAACCAGGTCTCCTTGCTTCCAGCCCCACCACAGTGTCACTGTTACCGCCATTTGTAGGAGTAGTCTGAGGTTTAAACTTTTCCTTGGATAATGTCAGATGCAGTATTCTCTTTTTGGTTTGGGGTTTTTTTTGTGTGTGTGTGTGGGTTTGGTTTGTTCTTTTGTTGTGGTTTTTTGTGGGTTTTTTGTGTTTTGTTTGGTTTATTTTGGTTGGTTTTTTTATGGATTACCTGTTGTACAAGCATAACTAGGTTTTCCACATGGGAAAGCAATGTCTAAACCCATTAAGACTGGTAAGAAAAGCCAACAGCCTTGCAGCTGGGCTAGACTCATTTCCTGGCCACTCTTAATATCTTTGGTAGCTAACTCAGGGGAGCGAGAGCTGCAAGGAACCCATGCTGCTTGGTACTGTACTCCTGCAGCCCAGACTTGCATCCTCAGGTTTTCTCCAGATGAGTTTTCTCCTGTCTGCACATTTGCACTGGAAATTTGGTGAAAACTTAGAAATATCAGTGCTTTCCTGAGACTGCCCACTCGCTCTTTTTATCTCACTGGAAATAATGCAAGATTAAAATCTCTGATGATTAATATCTGTATGATTTGACCATGTGTGGGTAGTGTGAATCAAAGACTTTTCTAAGTGATACAAGAGGAGAGTATGTCTAGGTTTGGCAGAGGAACCAGGGGGAGTCTGCCCTGAGGGGTCTGGCCCAGTTTGAACCCTTACTAGAGAATTGTCTATTTCAAATACCTGGAGCTGATATCTACAGCATCAGCATTTTGCATTAATCAAGATAATAAGTTAGAAGTAGATAAATAGAATACCTTTTCAGTTTTCAACTGTGTCCAGGAGTGCTGAGCAGCTGCCCTTTAATCTGACTTTCTATCAATAACTTAAATTATGGATATTGAAAGGTTAAGTGGTTACTGAGGTATTATCAAGCTGCTTAATTTTGGGGTTATGTTCAAGCTGACTAACTTTGGTCCTTAAATAACTAAACTGTAAGCAAATGGCTTCACATTCAGTTCACTTTGTCTTATTTCTGGCACTGTGGTGCAAGCACAGGTCTCATTATGGAAGGTGAAAAGTCATCAGCAACTCTGTGGCCCCATTTCAGCAAAGCACAGGCAGCTGCCAAGCCCTGAGCTCCATGAGATTTATGCAGGTGTGCTTCTTTGCTTTGATGGAGGAACAACATAGGAAGGTCTTTAAAATTTGCTTCACTCCTAAGGATGTCAAGTGCAGAGGTCCTATTGATTTCAATAGGAGAAAACCCTCCTTCAAGGGTAAGCAAATGTCTTTTACAGATAGAGATCAACACTCACACAGCTTTGAAATGTGAAATGTTGAGCATCTCTAGTATCAGTGTGAGTGCTCTGCTGCCCTGCTACAATGTCCTTTGCCACCTAGCCCAGACCTTCCCCCATCCAGGCTGTCTTCATCTGCACACAGGAGCAGAGCAAGAGGAATCACGTATCCTCCAGGTCACCTTGGGTTTCCATAGTGACTATTTGAATGTGATTGTCTTATCAATCAGAACCTCCTTTACTCTCCTAAGCAACTATAAAAATCTCCTCTGGTTTCTATAGCAACCACCTTTAAATCCATATATTTGTTTTCTCTAGGCTTAACTGAACTGTTGGAAACAGCGCAAATTAACTGCTGGTGTGATATGTCTTGTATTTTGTCCCCTTAAGCTATCCTTTACTGTCATGCAGAACAGTTAGGATGAAACTACTGTCCTTTTGTTTCCATTACTTAGACATCATCTTTGCTGCTTAACCACAGGAGCTGTGCCTCATACAAACCATCATTTTCATTAAGAATATTGAAAATCTGAAACCTCTGGAGTTCAGCCTTTCCCTTCCCAGTTCAGATCCCTTTGTCATTATGCACCCAGGTACTTATAAATAAAAACGGTGCTGTTTTGTTACCCCCAAATCTCTTGTAGTGATTTGTGAGAATAATACCTTTCCTCCAGTAACCTCAACACAAAGCACAGTCATTTCTTAACAGCATCACTGTGAGTCAGGCAAATACTATGAGTGTGGCTTGATAAATGTGTATATTGACCTATTTACCCTGCAGACCAAATAAATGTCAAGGTATTTTTTCAGCTTAAATGTGGTAACTTCAGATAAGAATGATAGCACACATCTCTGCTTTTCTTTGAGCAGAGAGCAAGTGGACAAAGTTATCTAAAAGAGCTGACACTGGCATAACCACAACTGTGCTCTTACTTCATGACCTGGCAGGAAACACATTGCTATTCCATCTCAAAGTTCACTTTTCCTATCTAAATACTAAGTGGAGAAAGTGCTCAACTGAAGGTTATAAAGTTAGTAACAAACAATTATTCTGCTTTGAAACTCTGTAGCAGCATTTTCTAGGAGACTCTCAGATCACAGCCATATCAGATCTACTTCTGTGCAACTTCCAGGCTGCATGGAAAGGTAGACCCTGACAAGCCTACTTCGAATTCAGTTAAGAGGCAAGGACTGAGCAAAATCTCAGCAAGGACTGTGGCAGTGTTGTGCAACACTCAGATCCCTGCAGTTCAGTAGGAGCCGTTTACCCATTCGTCTGTTTCACGCTCTGCATGAAAACTATTTTAACACTTTGTTACATTGAAGCAGCATTACTGAGGCTCTTAAGTTTTCATGTCAGGCTGCATGCTTGGCCCTGCACAACGTGTGGCCTCTCTGCAACACCATTCAGTGACACGCTCTTGTCTATTGACCTGTATCTGTGTATTACAGCAAATATTAATAATGGCTCCATCATTTTCATTATGTACATCCAAGAACAAAAATCCATCACGAAAAATGGGGGAAGCAGTAAATAATAAAAGGAACATTTAACTGAGGGGCAAGATACCTGACCAACTATTAAAATGCATCATTTGAACTTTAACAGTAGTTAGACTACACACTTAGTCTATCAAAACATTCTAGATCAAACCTTTGAGATTATACAGTAGGTGCAAGTAAATTTAAAGATTTTTCCTTTTTTTTGTTTTGTCCTTATCCTTTTGTGGGTTTAATTTCTTAGTAGCTTAAAACACTTAATTTGATTTAAAGTAGTAATTTCTCAGATTGTGCATCATTTCACAATTTTTAGTTCTTTTGAAAAACACAAAACAGCAAGAGAAAATACAAGAGTTCTGGTGAGTCTCATGTCTTTTATGGGGCTGGAACCATAATTTCCATTTCAACAACAATTTAAGCAATCAGAAGTCTTACAAGATCTTAACCCTTGATGCTATTGCCCTAGCAGTAGTACCAACACAAATACCATTCCGTACTCCAAACACGATTTTCAAGTCTGGTCAGACTTCCTATTCTTTAGCTCTAAGAAAAGAATGGTCAAAGGAGTAGTCTTAATGTTGTCCCATTGTATACAACTGCATAACAGATCAGCAAAGGTAAAGAACAGGTAGTAGTAGTTAATGTAGAAAACTGAGCACTACTGTGGGAAGCTGTTTACACTGTAGTATTGCTCCTGCCCCAGCTGTGAGAAAGGCAGCACTGGTAAAAGCACCAACTAGAAGGAAACCACTCCCTGTTTCCAGGTTCCTTCAGGCCTCTCCAACCCTTGGGGCAAAGAAGAAAGCCACACAACTTGCTTTGCAGCTGAGCTACTTTCAACTCTCTGCACAACTTGTTCTGTGCTAAATGTGAGTTTTAAGCCATTTCTGCTCTCCTGCAGAGGAAGCACAAAGCAACAGGCTGTCACAAACTATGTAAACAGCACCACTTACACCAGAATTACTGAAAACAGCTAAACCCAACAAGTCAGGAGACACCAGTAAAATGAACTTTATTTTAAAGCTCATTTAAAAGCTTTACAATAACACTAACAGAATCAGCATTTCCTTCATTTTATGCACCCCACATGAAAAATGTATTGTTTAGCAAGAGATGAAACTTAAGCGTTTCTGCATGCTACAAACACATTTCACCATATTACCTGTTAAGTGCTTTTGACTGCAATAATCAAAAACCTTAGAACAGAAAGATTTCTTCCAGAAATTCCCTATCAATAGGACAGACACTGGCTTTTTATTGACATACCCAAATAGATGTCCAGACTAAAGAAAACTACCTTGGCATCTACAAATGCCTACGATGGTTTCAGTTACAGCCTTTTGAAGGAGCAGTGTATTTCAGAGCAAGAGCTTCTTTTCATCTTTAGTGATGCAAATGGTCAAGTACTGCACAGAAGCTTTGTATGAACTCACAATTCCACAGGAATCTGAAAGTTACCAAGGCAATTTTCCTTTTAGGATAGTCATGACCAACACTTACTACTCTTCCTCCCATAACACAACATATCCCAGACAAGTCTTAGGAAAAAATATAAATAGTTGCCAAAACAATGCATTCCCACCCCCCATCACATAACAACAGCAAAAATATCTTCTGTCATGGGATGAAATAACTTGCTGCAAGTGCAGTGGTTTAGTCCAAGTCCATGTTAATGGTGCTTTGGTCACCAGGATGACATTCCCCATTTTGTTGGGGCATTTCAGAATTCTTTTCATCTTCTCCCATGTCTTCAGTTTTATAATCATTCTGCTCATTTAGTGGGTTTTCTTCCTTAGGAGAGTCAACTTTTGGTTTTGGTTGGGTTACAACAGACTCACAAATATTGTTTAACTCCTAAAAGGAAGGGAAAAGATGTGGTAAGAATACATAAAGAACCTACCAGCTTTACACTACTGTGAAAAGTCCCGTGCCCAAAGACTGTTTGAAACTGGCTTCTGTATTTGTGTTCCTGAGTCCAAACAATTAGTTACTGTACTCTGAAATAAATTAACTTGTCTACTTTGAGTTGTGTGAAAAATTCACCTTAATTTTGTATTTCACGTGATTTTTTCCAAGACTATTTTAACCCTACCAGCAATACTGAAAAACAACCCAAGTTTTTAAAGTATACAGTGTACTACAGCTCCTCTGCTTTCTACTGAATCTCCTTCTGTCCAGACTTTCTAACTACCTTTTAAGAACACCGCAGCAGTAAGATGCAAATGGGGGAAAGGGGAGACAGATTATCAATCTAACTGTAGCACTAGCCTCTAAAATTAGTTTCTTACAGTACTTACCTGTAGCTTTGCCTTAATTTCACTTGAATGCACAGCTGGATCCTGATCTAAGCTCTTCTTAGCCTGGGCACTCACAGCGTTATTCATCCACTCTACCACTTCACTAACACACTTCTCTACTTTCATCATTTCCATTTCATCAATATGGATGTATTTCTCATCCTGCCCAAATAAAAATGCTTTGTATTAGTTAATGTCAAGCTTACCATCATCAAGTTATGCCAATAGTACTATCCCAATTACTTAGAACTTATAATCTTTATTGATTTTCAAAATAAATAGAAGGTGGCAACAAGACAGATCTGTTACTGCAAGAGACAAAAAAAATCATGTCAAAATAAAGCTTTCTTTGACCATTAATCAAACAAGAAACCTAGTTCAGAGGGAATAGAAGCTTCACAGAAAGGTCATGCAATAAAATACAATATTCTTAACAGGGCTGAAAAAAAATCTCTTTGCTCCTGAAGAGTCTTACATGGGTTAGACAGTGTGACTGTGTACAGTAAGGGAAAGGCTCAAGAGTTGTTCCAGCTTTAGTAGCAATGCCTACAATGCTACAGTTACACAATTAACTGATATCAGAAGGATGTACATAGCAACCTGTGGTTTTATTTAAGAATTCTAAATGTGGATTCCAGTCTTAGATATTTTCATTTATGCTCATTTCATGACCGTACAATACTTACTACTCCATGACTCCACTTAATCATGGCAGTTTTGTCATCTATAGCTGCGAGGATGTAACTCTGATGCAAATCTCAATCTCAAACTGAAATAGCTTGAGTGTTGTGAGCTGCCCTATTAGAACTCATCAAGTTGAAATCCAAGGAGTACATTTTTGAAGACTGGAATGCTTATCAAGAAAGTAATTTTCAAATACCATTAACAAAAAAACCCAACCAAACATTCATACAGAATAAAGTTGGATGTTTTAGTTTATCCTGAGTAGTTTTTACACTAATGCTTCTCACTATGGCACAATTCTTGTTCCCAGAATAACTGGAAAAGCACACTTAGTCATATTAGCTTTAAGAGGTCAACAATCAGACCACAGTCTAATGCCCACTCTTTACAAAAATGTCTTTTTTTTGGCCAGAAAACATCCAGAAGTATCAAGCAACTGAAGATCTGGCACACTGTGCAAGACTTTTGAGTGCTAGAAAACATTTGCAGTGTTACATTTGTGATCTATTTGTGAACTGCAGCTCATCTGAGAGCAAATCTGAAGCCTCTGCCAGCTGGTGAGCCTCAGTGAAACACTGTGGTAAAATGAAAGGTATTGTGAGGCCACTCACTTTATTCCTGAATTCCCCAGCTATTGCAGCATAATACTGGAGCCTGTGTCCCAATTCTTCTAACAGCTTTGGTCGTTCTTCTGCTTCTTGATAGCGTATTTCAATTGGAGTACCCAATTTCTAGGGGAAAAAAAAGCAATTCCTATGCATTCTGTGGTTCCATGACATTCATTAATGTTGTTTTTTATGTGATGTTTTAAAAATGTTTGTGTTTTGGGCATACTAACAAACCTACCTTTAAATCCTCTAATTTGTCTACGTACACCTGCTTAGCTTCATCTTCACCCTCCTCGTACAGCCAGCCTTCTGTCTCTGTTAGGAGTGCAGAGAATCCCTGAAGATCCTACATGTCAATAGAATTCAACATGTTAAACGCCAAAATGCACCAACTGACTGCTTGCCTTGCGGTCACAGGATGCTGGTAAGTACAGGCATTAACCCTTAGCCTCCTACATATATTTTTATGTAATTTTTGCAGCCTTTGTCTAATTAAGTCACTTAAATACACCAGCTTCTGAACTAAGAAATACATCTGCAACATAGGTAGCTTTTATAGCCTTCTGTACTTGATTAGGCAAATGACTGGGGTGGGGCTTTAATTCACGTTTTTTGTTATAGGTGCAGTAACATGGCTTCTTCTAGTCACCAACGTTATTTGGAAGCAAACAAACCCACTTCACTCCATTTGTGACAAAGTTTATTTTCAGGGCTATGTACTATTTCCTAAGCCTGAATCCAATTTGTTCCAGCCATCATTCAGATGACTTAGTTTTCAGCTATTTTTAGGTGGCTATGAGAAAACTTGACCAAGGAACACAAAATCAATACTTAATCTAAATGTTTTCAGAGAGGCTCCTGAAACCATAACCTACCTTTTCACAAACAAACTTTTCATATGGTCCAGACAACTTGTCCCTGAACTCATACACATACTCCTCCACTGCATTCTTTGCATCATTTCTCTCTTTCTCCAATTTATCTTGCATAATCATCTTTCCCTGTATAACCACAGAAATATTTTAATTGAAAAAATACCCAAGTTTAAACAGCATTCTACAAAGCACAGCTCCTGTTCAAAACAGTAATCTCCCAGAGGCCTTGGCTCACACAACTATTGGAATTATTGTTATGCAGCGAACTCACTTGAAGAAACAGGTTGCACTTCTCTAAATTACAACAGCTTGAAACAATGTCATTCCATGGATCAGTGCTCAGACACTATTGCTATAAACAAAAAACTTTACTTCTGATTAATATTTGTCAGCTGTGTTTAAGTTGGACTGTACATTAGCTCACTGTAAATTATTTGCGTCCACACTCCAGGGTTAGAGTAAAAGAACAGAGGTTTCCTTAAAAAGCAGACTAAAGGTTAGTAACTGCAACTAAGAAAGCAGTCAACCACACACTAACTCACCTCTGTTTCAATATACATATTGAGGAGATCTTTTCCTAACTGCCAAACCAAGTTAGCTTCAATAGGTAGTTCCACATTCTTCACTTTTATCTTGGGTTTTTTAGCTTCTGGGGGCTGATCACATTTCTTCTCATTTGTCTGAGTTGGAGAGAAGAAAAATAAGATAAATTTCCCTGACTTCCTGCTGATGAAGTAGCACTATGATGAAAGAAACATTCACAGGAAAAACATGCAGAGATTTCCTGCGTGTTCTTTAAGAATCTTCAAAATATACATGTGAAGCACTTTCAGGGATCCCACCTCCTACCCTAGTCTCCTTACAGTCTGTTATTTCATAGACTGAGCTACAGGAAGGACATTTCTCAGATAATGTGGTATTATTTGCAGGAGTGCCCATCTGTAGCTTAGCACTTCACTAGTGATGCTGACAGTGGTAAAATTTTAACCCCAAACATTTTTGGTCTTGGAAAGATGAAAGAGTAAGCTACTAGCAATATGATGCAGGCGTATGTTTTTCACAGATTATTTCCTCTTAGGTTTATGAATTCCTGATCCCAGCTTCTCTCAGCAGGCCTACTAAGCTTGACCTGTAACAGCTGTTAAATTGGCATGTCTGCAACTCAAATTAAACGTACAACCCTGCATAAAGACAGGGAAATGGCAGAAAGACTTCCTGCAGGAACTCTGAACAAAAGTGATCGAGGTATACACATTATTTTTCACAATAGAGAAGGTATAAAAAAATTGAAGTGGTTTCGAGCACCAAGTCCCTTACTTTTTCCTGGAATATGTTACAATTTTAAAAGCTACCATTACATAGCATAGTATTTTCAACAGAGTTAAAGGGTCACTCACTTTCTTGACATCTGGGATTTTGTTTTCTTCAGAGGGAGGTTCTGATGAAGGGGGAGACTGTGACGTTTGCTGACCATCAGTTTGTACCTGGGACTGTGTTCCAGCCTCACTGTTCTCTTGCTGGATATTTTTCTGAAATGAAAGCCCAGGCACAAAGGATGTAGAAGGCATGTGCACTTGCACTTAGAAGTTACAGGGCACTTCACGTGTAACTCACGTCCTGTACCAAGTGCCCTAAAAGCATTCTGTGCACACGCAGAAACACACAGGCTTTAACTAACAGATACATACTGGCTCCAAGTTTGGAAGGACTTAGTGAAAATGCTACCAGTGCCAGGCTTGCAGCATAATACTCATGTGCATGTGTGCACATGATATCACATTCTCTTACAAGAAAGAACTTTTAATTTATTGTCATAGCTTTGCAGGTTTTTCCCCCCTCAGAAAGCTATTAAAACATCAAGTACACTATAACAAGGCAGCATTAATACCCAGTGTTCCCCTCCCCTTCAATGCTGTAAAAAAGATGCTGCTTTCCATTTCATGTAAGGTTTCAAAAACACTTCACTAATATGAAGGACTACGCACAAATCCTTTTAACACAGACAGCATGGATGAACAACAATCCAAATCAAGTTTTCCTATTTGGAACAGTCTGATAACTAAGGCAGCTGTAAACAAGCCCACCCTCAAGCAATCCACCTGCTGTTATTTGGCACTTTGCCCAATAATTGATTTTGATATCCACACACTTTCAAGATGCACAAATTTTCTCCTGAAGACATTACATATTCTGACACCTATGCACATCTTAAAACTAACCTCACTTTGCTTCCTTGGAAGAAGGTATTTTTCTTCCAGATGAAGTTAACAGCAGAACATACTTTCATCAAGAAGGACATTCACATAAGAAAAGATCAACTTACATCACTCGATATTTCAGTAGGCCTCTGGTCCTGAGACTCCACTTCAGTCTCAACAGCTACATCTTCACTCTCTTCACTTTTAACTGGTTCTACCATGGATGCAGTGGATACACTGAAAATGCCATGAGCGTTGATACGGACTTTCACTTTAACTTTAGACTTCTCTCCATCTTTCTGGGCTGCCACATTCTGAATAACATACCTACCTAAACCCAAAAGAATCAATAGTCACATAGTGAAATTAAATAGGAAGTATTACAGAGCCAGGAAAAACAGGAAAGACGCTCCTTTTTTTCAGAGGACATTTTCTAAACATTTGATGAAGCTTCTGTGCTGATGTAGTGGTCCCCCAAATTAGACCAATATGGCAAAAATTTAAGTATGCTGGTTTTCAGCTAACTTTACCTTACAAATCACAGAATGTTAGGAGTTAGAAGAACATTTATTTTCAGCATCTAGGGTGGGTTCTGCCACCAGTAACACAGTAAATAGAAAAAGTAAAAGCTTGCTGTCCCTTACTTGTTCTAAGCGTGATGCTACAGAAGGATGAAAACTACACAAAGATTTAGTCTAATGCAATGTAAGTGGCATGCCTTTTGAACAGAAGTTACTGCCCAACACAGAAACAGTATTTCTGAAAGTGTTCTTTTCAGCCTCTAACAGCCATGGCAAGACTGCCATTACCTTTTACTCCATGGCAGAATGTAATTATTTTTAACTCCTGTAATTCTTGAAACAACCATAGCAAAACTAAGAAATAGACAACTAGTTTAACAGGTCATCTTGATACGAACTATCTGTTACAAATGTATCACCAAAACAGTGACCTGGAGTTTGCAATGCCTGCACATCTGCAGAGTACAAGTTCACTTTTCATCACAGGCTGGATATACACATGCTTGCACACACACCATTCCTTCATCAGTAGATCTCAACCACAAGCACAGACGATTTTACCTGCTTTCTTTACAGGCTACAGAATGTAATCCCCCTCTCTTGTAAATCCAGTCATACTGGTATTGTGACCTGTCCTCCCTTTCTGGTAGTCCACTCACTCACCCATGAGGACTACTTAACAATTCTGTTCTGAGAAAGGTTAATCAGCGAGTGAGTCAAAACCAGTCTGGTTTTCAGTTCTGTTCCTGTCAGTTTGCAAAACAGCAGTTAAACATATTGTTGTTTGTTAAAGCCACAGATCTTTCAGCCGTAAGTGATCCCACCATCAGTCTTTATTGTAGAAGTTAACATGAAAGGAAGACTGCTGTGAGTCTCTAACTACAAAATACTGCACTGGTTTCTAAGACACACAGTATTTGAATATGGTGACTCTCAGTGAAACAACCACATCATTTGCTTCAAAGCAGAGAAAATAAGTTTGTCTCCTGTTAGGATAATAATTTTGGTAACTTTTTTTAAGGTATTAGCTGAACCTAAATCAGATGGAGGTGTTTTTGCACTTATCTATTCCCCCATCCATTTTAGTAATATTGAGCTTTCTAATAAAAACCTAAGTTATTACTTGCCAGCTAGTAATTGCTTTATCTTAATTTCACATTAAAACATAAAATATTTAATGGCATGCTAAGAACTCAAGACCAATTGGCCTATCTTTAACATCACATTATTTTTCTAACTAACTGTATCATAAACACTGTTAACACTGTCAATGTTGCGATTTGTCAAAAATAATGAAAGAGCTGCCTATGAATGTTACCTAGACAACTCAAATCAATAAATAATGTAGCATTGTAGCTGCCACTATTTCAGGCTGCCTTGATTAAAACTTACTCAGCGTAATGTCAAACACAGGAATTACAGGAAAAACAACCAGTTGCTCAAAACTTGTTTAAATGCAGGAGATACTTCAAGTATTTCTAGCTGGCTTTAGTGATAAGCAGAAAAGAACATTTAAAATGTAAGTAATCTTTTGCAGTGATAGCCCCATTCTAGTCCTGGGCTATAGTTTCCCCCCCATTTCTCCACTGGACTGAGGCAAACTTAGAATCAGTTACCTACAGAAATGAAGAATTGAAAATTGAGTCCTTCAGACACAAATCCCTAAACACAGACAATATACCATGTAACTATTCTATAAACAGTTACAGAATTGATTTAAGACCAAACAATGGGAGACAACACCATTTCCAGGACAATTACTTACCAATTCTTGACTCAGGGTAAGGGACTCCATTAGGATCAGAATAAAAAGCTTCTAACTCAAATGGACCTTTTCTGTAGAACGTAAGAACCTTGGAGAACGGTACTGCATGATTTCTGCTGAAGACCTCATGAACCCTATTAACAGAAAAATATCACTTTCAGTAGAGTATTTGAGCTGAAAGGCTTTGATCAAGGGTTAGAATTCTTCTGGGAAGCATTACCATGTTTTGACACATTTACCTTTCTGAATAATTCCAAAAGAGACTTCACTACTGTACTGTGAGGAAAAAATTAGTGTTGTGTACTGTAAAGGGAAAATTGTCCTATTTCACTGATTTTGAGTCTCAAAAGCCAAGTAACTTTACATGTAGGTGAAAATTCAGTGACAGACTACCAGCAGACCTTCAAAATTTGTTTTAGACATTATTCTGAGCTTGGAATAGCATAATTTACATCATCATTTGCACACTTCCTCTGTTACTCTCGAAAGGCTAATCATAGCTTTGTTAATTTCTTACTCATTTACTTTCTGTGGCTCAGTTGAGAACCCTGACACAAGACTATTAATTACTCATTGCTTGACATGACAGAAAGACAACCTGTTTTATTTCATTCTTCCCGTAGGGTCTATCCACTATGATGCCAGTCTGATTCTAATTGCCAGCTAAGTTTTGTCTCCTAACTATAGGAAGATCTCACCTAATAACCTAAATGAAAGAAAATAAGAGCTGCATCTAGAATGCAAACCCACAGGTTGCTCCAAGAAGCATGTGACAGGACAATTAGGTTCTGCATCTACACAAAAGACAAAAGAAAAGGCTGAATTACACAGAATCCAAGAAAGGTATAAGCAGGATCCTCTATAACTCTGAGCTTCCCAAAAGTTAAACTTGGACATCCTAAACAACATTTGCATTTCCACAGGCATGGTACAGTCAACAGCAGAGAGGTCAGAGTCTTAAGACACTAATCACAAGAAATTTCTCTTACAAAACCCTAAGAGTTAAACTCTTGCTTCTGTTTTCAGCCAGATAAATAGTATCCATGTAAGGTCACAATATTTACATTATGCACTATGTTCCTACTAAAAAACCAGAAATCAGTATATCACAGAACTGTAGTTTGCACTACCTACCCTTCAGTGTCCTCCGCTTCTGTGTTCCACAGCAGAGATATAGGGAATGGTGTAGCATCTGTCACAGTGAACTCTCTCACTTTAAAAGCTGGAGAAAGAATTGCACACTAAACAAAAAAGAGACATGCATTGAAGTTGGTTAACTGCTCCACTCCACCTGTTCCCAAGACACATCTTAAAACAAGAAAGAACTGTGTTGACTTTACTAAAACAGAGCTAGACAAATTGCTCCATTTCAATTAAGTATAAGAAAGTGGAAATCTCATGCAGTAGCGTTCATACTCTTTGGGTTAGCAGCATTTTTGGATTTATTCTTACTGTAGCTTGTGAAAAATGGTTACAGTCTAAATGAATACTGGAACAGTAGAGAATGGAAGTGCTGCATTACTTAGTCCTAGAAGAAGTGCTGTTTATCTTACAGGTCCTGCTTCTTTCCCTGGAGCCAACTGACTGCTAGCAGTGAAAAGCAATTAGCGAGATGGAATAAAGAAATAAGTCAGAGAAGAAAGGGTGAAGTAAGAGATTAAGAAAAGAAAGAACGAGTTGTTTGCTTGTAAATACAGTTCACTAGTAGAAAACTAGAAGCGTGTAGGAGATAGAATTAAAAGTGTTCCATGTTGATAGAAAGCTAGATACCAGAAAATGCAAGCTTGCAGTGTTTTGGGCTCTCCATAGCTACTTCTTACACACTGTGGATTAAAAATCTCTTCCCTTAGGCTTGACAGCATCTTATTTACTTTTCTCATTAAAGATCCTTAGATTCTGTTGTTCTGAAAAAAAGAGTGGACTGCTTAAAGAAAGCACCTTGCATCAGCACTTCCAGTAAAGTACTGCACCACAGAAGAGTACTCTGGACTTTTTAAGCCACATTTTTAAACTGCATAGTCCCATAAAAAGATCCAGTGAGCATGTGTGCTCCCTTTATGGACTTGAAAATTGATCACTTCTACTATTTCTTGTAACTGCTTGGTAATTCCTCACAAAAGCACTCAAGAAATGTAACCTTATCAAGTGGTGCCAGTACTATACCTGCAGAGCACAGCCCCTAGCTATGGCTTCATCTGCGTTCAGCGTTGTACTGATATCCTTGCCAAAGAATTTAGCAATTCTTTCTTTGACAGCAGGAATTCGGGTTGCTCCTCCCACGATCTCTACAGCAGTTACATCTTCTACTTTCAGCTGTGTTTGTTCCATTAGTGAAAGCAGAGGTACCTCTATCCTTTGCAGCAGGTCAGCACACAATTCTTCAAATTGTGACCTAAGGAGAGAAAAGGAATTAACCAAAGAATGCCTGTGCCACCACTAAGATCTCCTGGTGCTCTCATTTCCAAACTGATGATGACCATGTTTGCTAACTACACTGCAAACAGATTTAAAGCCCTGTGAACAGTGACAACTGTAGACAATGTAGTATACAAACAGATGCTTACAGATTTTCCTGTGCTGCTATCAATGTAGCTAATTAAAATAAAGGTATTGTATAGGCAGGTGCTATATATTTGCATCTCAGCAGAAGTTACAGATAGGAATATAGAAAACACTGATACTTCCTTTACAATGAAAAGCTGTTGCCTAAACACTGGAGAAAAAAACACACAAAAATAAAACACAAACCCACCACCCTCTTGGCAGCAGTTACAGGACTAACAGTGACTACAGATTAAGTTGGTCTGCAAGTCTGTGCAAGAGATGCACAGACTTCATTTACACAAGTCATAATCAAGCCATCTCCCACAAACACTATTTGTGTCCTCCATTTCTGTGCTGATATCCACAGTATAGTAAGAACAGAAAAAAGGAACAATGCTTCAAATATTACTACCTTAAGAGCACTACAGGATTTAAATTACCTAAAATATGCAGGAGGCCTAAACATACAGTCAAGCCCCCTGGGTCTGGTGTGCATGCATCAATCCATGGTTTTAAGAATGTGTCATTCTACGAAAAGAATCCAAGCTTCTTATGCAAGCATTATTACACAGAAACATTACTCAGGTAGCTGAACATTACATTTCACAGCCTTAGTTATTCTAGCATATAGGTATACACTTAATTTTAGCACTAATTTTCTTTCAAACACAGAAAGAAACAGTAAGAAATACAGCCACCAAACCATTTCCCTCTCTTGTTCAGAGCTCACCTGTTCATTTTTCCAGATACATCAGTATCATTCATGAAACACTCAATATTTAGGGGAATGTCTGTGCTATTTGAACTCATCAGTTTCTTCAATTTCTCACATTCCTGATACAGACGAAGAAGAGCCCGAACTTTTGTTTTTGGATCCAGTTTGTACTTTGCTTTTATTTCTTCACAAAAGTAATCTACTAGCTTTCCATCAAAGTTTCTTCCCCCTAAGAAAGGGTCAAATGCTGTGCCAAGTACCTGGTTTGAAAGAACACAACTATTTAGTCTTATGCTCAGTGAAAATCAAATGGAATAGCAGTCTTAAATATTAGCAAGCCTTTGCTTCAAAAAAGGTGGGGGATAAGATAATCCTGTGTATTGGAATATAGGCTATGTATTTCTATCAACCACACCAGCCAAAAATTGCTATGAACTTTTACAGTGAAAGTAAGACTAAATAAAAAGGTGACGATCCTAAGCATTCACAATTTTAATCCATACACATACTTCCATTTAGATAAAACTAAGTAACAGCCATTGCACTGTATGCCTTTAATTGGTGTAATGCAAGGAATTTCTAGCCTCTATTTGAAACTATCCTAATGAAATGGACACATTAAAAAAATCTTCACCTTTTGACTCATTGTCACTTCTAATGCATTAAACTATTTCAGAATTTTAAAAACAAGGAAGGTTTATAGACTATTGTCTCAAACCATTTTATTTTCATTTGATCTTACTACCTTTAATTTACTCTTGTTGAATGCACAGGCTGATACTTGAAATGAAGAATGTCCCATGTCAACAAAAACAATTATTCGTGGCTTCTCTTCAGGAGCTGGAAGGTCTTGTTTATAAATGCCATAATTCAGAGCCACTGCAAAACAAGTGTTAGATATTATCAATGCAACCTCTAGTAAGTGTCCAATTGCATGCCATCACACTCCTATGAATAAGGTATATGATCAAGAGCAGCAAGACAAATCCACAGAAACCTATGCAAGGTCTTACTTAAACAGAAGCTTTATTCCATTAATGTATGTTGTAGGATATGAGAAGCAAAACATCTTTCCTTAGTCATATATATATGATCTCTAAGCATTTAAGCACGCCAAACTAAGAAGCAACAGCCCTGCTCAGGGGTCTTCTACTTCAGTCCATTAAGAACTTTTTTTTGCTTTGCACTGTCATCAAAAACAGAGCATCTTTACAAAGAAACCTAAGCCCAGTTTTGTATTTACAAGGAGTTATCTCCCAGGCATGAAGCTTTTGCTTGAGAATGGCAGAAATGGTCAGCAGAGGCTGCAGAAGGGAAGAACCTCAGTCTATAGAGAGTATCAGTGCATACTGGTGTGATCTGAAGTGCATCAAAAACGTGTAACAGAAGCTAGTGGGGCATGTAAGCACAGGATGATGAATTCAAAGGGCAGAAGAGTTTTGCAGCGGTATTTGTTCTGGGTGGATAGCAGTGTCAAAATTAGGCAGGAGGCTGATGCAGTAACTGAAGATAAATAAAACCCTGGAGTCTTGTCTGCATGGTTACAAAGGATAGGCTAAGATTTTGAAATGAGATAGAATGTGCAAGAATGTATACTTCTGCATGGCTAAAAAACCCCAAAACCAAAAGCCAAACAGATGAAGACAACAGCAAGGATATTAAAGGGATTATCAGGCAAGGGGACTAGAGCATTGGAGAAGGTAGCACGGAAAGGCAGGAATATGCGCTCTGAAGTGCAATGTTTTAGTCACAGTGGCATCCTCTAACTTCAGGAGAAAGGGACACCAGCTGCCTCTCCCATATCAAAAGCAAGACTTCCAGACCATCTCCAACAAGGACAGCCAAGCTTCTCACTGATCAGAGACTTCAGATTTATGGATTCTGATCTCTAATCAATTTCCTCCACAGCTGGTGCATTCATTCTCATCTGTGTTGATTCTTTAGGGTCTGTAAAAACCCAGTAGCAACATTCATTAATCCCTCTCACAAGCAGTCATTAAGAAGTGGTTAATTAAAAGTAGGAACACTTTCACCCTAGAACTGTGTATTGGTCTGTTCATTTGCACAACATTTGTATTTCTGAGCAGACAGAACACACTACCCTTGTTTCCAAGCTAAAAACAAATTTATGAGCAAAACTTGATAAATCATCACAGCAGAGATTGCCTTTTGATAGCAAAACCAAACCAAACACTCTTCTGCCCTACTATGCCTCAGGACCCCTTCCCCAAAGATATAATCAAAGATTAGCACATTTGAAATATTAGAAAAACTTGGACAGTAATCATTATACTTGCAAGGCAAAAAAAAATTGGAAGCCACACAGCAAGGAAATGCTGTTGGTGCTACTAAGGTGATCAAAGAGTTATCTGCTTTTCTGGGGACTGTTCATCCCAATGGTAAAGCTTCCAAAGATCCTTGGTAAGAAGTCCTGAAAAGCTCTCAAGTTTCTCACATGGCCAAAGACTGGCCTGCTATGTTCTGCCAAACAGAAAAGGAAGTGACAGTGCCCTTTTTGGCAAAGCCTTTATTTGGTTTATACCACTCTATCACGAGACATCATCTCTGAACTGGGCATGAAGGATTACCTTTTGCTTCAATACAGACAGGGGTTGGCAAGGTACTCTTTACTGACTGCTAAGGTTGAAAAACTTTTTTGGAGTGCTAAACTAAATCTTTTCCTGCATGGATACAAAGCTGCTCCATAAATATTCTGAAAATGGAATCTGAAGATCAAAAATAGATGGTTGGATATTGGCACTTCCTCTCTCCACAGCCACCCTAGAGATGGACAAAGCTCACAAGAATCCAGGCACATCAACAGTGTATGTACTGTAGGATCCATGCTTATCCAGCTCAAGAATTCACATTACCACAGATTCTCTGCAGCACTCTTTGCTACACAAACAAATAATTAAGCTAAAGCTAAGATGACAAAAACATGGTGTTGGTAATGATACTGTCAGATTTGCTCTTCATTAGGTGCAAATACATAGGATTCAATGTAAAAAACATAATACTGATTAAAACAACTACATTTACTAGAAATCCTATTCACTACCATGTAGATGTATACTCTTCTGAAACTAATTCTGGAAAAACATTTTAAATATTCATTGATGGAGCAGAATCTTAAGATTGCTTTACTCCTTAATAAAATTTGAAGTATGAATTCAGCCAGTGTGTGTCAAACATGCCCACAGAGAACATTCTTCCAATGTAAACTCTTTCCTACTTATCTAACTAATTTGGGTAGTAGGAATGGACAAGTAATTGTCTTCTGGTACAGAACTCTACTTCCCAACCCTTTCCCCAGCAAACAAGTGCTAGTTATACCATTTAAAGAACATGCAACACATTCTCACCAAACAGAAAATAATGCAGGAAGACACAGTTAAGAATACTTGTTCTAAGAAAGATCAAATAAACTCTGTTATGCCCATGGTTTTTTGGGAGTTCTGAATAGATTAGCAAAGGAGATTAATTGCCTCTTGTTGGCGTGTTAAAAAATTATACCAACATAAGCTCTGGAAATAACTGTTGACAATTAAGGAATGGGCTTTAAGAGTACCAAAATCCCACAATTGTCCATGACAAAGTTGATTCTATGAAACCTGGAAAATACACTAAATGGACAAGTAGTCCAGGCACAAGTGGTGACTGCTAAGTAAGTAACTCAGGGAAATAACTTACTGGAAGCTTCATGTCTTCGACCCTTTCACATAGAAGACATTAAAATGAAAGACTGCACATCAAGAGAAGAGTACAAAGTTTAGAATATTTATGTCTTGTCTGATTTTGCAAGTCATCCATGATTCTTTTAGTGACTAAATGCACCCTCTATCACAACTTCCATCTGCAGAAACTGCCATTTTACCCTACTTACCTGCTGTCATGTCATTCATTAATCTAAGACAATTTAATCCAACAATCTGAGCTGCATCTAGAAGGGACCTCCTCTCAGCATCTGTGAAAAAAGATGGAACCTGAAGAAGGCAGGTGAGAATGAGAAGTTATTTCCAGAAAATGAGACAGCACACTATCTTAAAGTATTTACTTAAAAATTGTGTCCAGTCCTCCTCTGAGGGAGACACTTGCTCACTGCAAGTCTTTTAACACACAACTACTATACTGAATTGAGACTTCAAATATTCTGTTCAGTCAAGCTTATATGGAATTAAATGAGCATCAGCTAGTTTACATGAGTACACACTAGCAAGAAACAAATAAGTTATTTACATACAAATACTAGGAACCTTAATTACTGATGCAAAATAGGAAACCGTATTATGGAGACAAAGACATGGAAAAACAATCAGAATTAGTAGATGGACACCTGTCAAAGAAGGTAAAGAAGGGGGAAAAAACCATACAGCAATATTAGAGATAAGAGAGATGCAAAGAAAAAAGGGATAACAAATAAAGAGTATCTGTTTTGGCCAAAATTAGTTTGGGCAAGAAGTGGTAAGAGACTAAAGGAATTTGTTGGAAAATTGCTACACATCTCTACCATTGGTGCTGGACAGTGACCTCTGATACCCTCAGGGACAGAAACTACATCATTAGAAGACACTAACATTCCAGGTATCAACTGTAGAACAAACTCTTCTCATAATAACAGAACTAAATATTCCTAGATGCAGCATGAGACAAACTTTTCAAAGAGTCATTGAGAACACAAATTCAGATGTTATTTTAGACTCAGACTTTGCAATGGAATGATTGTTCTTTATCTGAGGTTATTTTCTGTGAAATCAAACAGGAAAAAATTCTTTACAAAGAAGATGAACATAAACATGACAGAAGCTAAGGTTTTCAGCTGCCAGAAGGCAAACTTTGATAAACAAAGGCGTCTTCAATGAGCAATTAGTGTGCTCTGTCATGGAAATAAGCTGCAGCAGAAGAGTATATACACCTGCATTCCAGGAACAGTCTGGGTCTGAAAGTTCAGACATCTAAGAGAATGAGTTCATGAAGTGGGTCAGGGTCTGGAATATGGAAGCAGCCCTGGGATTTCTTTAAGTCAAAAGCTCTAAAGCTAGTTAGGATTAATCCCTTTGTAAGTGCTTATGCAGTGCCCTTTTTCACGAATAGAAACAAAATGCCCTCAATAGCTCAAGGTAAGAGACAATGTTCCTGTGCACTACAATTACTTACAGAAATAACACAGTCTGTTACTGGCTTTTTCAGGTTACTCTCTGCAGTCTCCTTCAATTTAGTCAGTAACATCGCTGAAATCTGCTCCACACTGAAGATATGCTCCTCATCCATGTACATAACCTGCACAGAAGAAATAAGTCCATTATTTCAACTGGAGCAAAAAAATTTACATTAACTATTTTTTGATACACTGCTGAGTAATACCCTATCAATCGTGATATGCTTAATTAATTCATTATAGAACTTCCCTTTAGAACTTTATTTCCCAGTTGAGTGTCTACAGAAGTAATAATTCCATATTCCATAACAAGTACTCTATCATAAACTCTGTAGATTAAAGAAATGGCTTGGAAGCTATTTAAAAGTGACACAAGTCTAAATACGACTAAAGCTAGGCACAGTCACATAACATTAAGACAAAAAGTAAAAATAGCCATCAATTTTCAAACTGCTACCAATTGCAAAGAAGTCCAGAATTACTTGCTGATTATTTTCCCCTGACATTTTTATGCTTCTGCTCAAATATGTGAAGAGACTTTCAAAGGAAGAAAAGCACAAAGTTCACCTATGCATGTAAAGCAAGTAAAACCTAGGAAAATCTGACACTGTATCAAACTCCCTGAAACATAAGCAAAGGTCAAACCTGCAATGCTGTAGAAAACCGGTTCTGAACACCTACTGCAAATAACTCACAGCAGGCAGTCTGCTAAAGACAAACATGTCAGCCATCTATAGCCATTATTCTAAAGAAGAGTCCTTACTATCTCATACAGAATTTGTAACCACATAATTAGACTGTTGTGATGCATTCTACACAAGAGCAACAGAAAGGTTAACACTTCGAAGTAAAACTGTATGACCCCATAATTATCTTCAGTTTTTCTGCTGGGATGTTTAAGCTGGATGTGCAATTTGCCATCAGGGAAGCTCATATTTCAACAATTACATCCACTATTTCAAGATGAAGCTGTCTATTCATACGAGAGCTCTTCTTTTGCAGAAAGTTCAAAGAAAACAATTAAATGAAATGCCTATTTTCAGGACTTAAGAGTTGTAATGTAAACTTTTAAATTTAGCTATAAAATCCCAAAAGATACACTCCAAATTTACCTTTACTCCAACTCCACCATTCTTCATAGGAACCAAATCATAGCTCAACTTTTCTTTTTCCTTCTGAACAAAAGGATCATTAAATGCACGGCCATGGAATCTCTTGAAGTTAGATACTGTGTTGTGGGCGTGAGTAATTTGCTGTAAAGAAACGCAGAATATTTAAATTATTAAACATCTGTTCTTAATTGACCTGCCATGTTCAGTGTTGTTCTGTATGTTCCCAATTATCAGTTAAGTTTTAAGACAACTGCTCACTCATCATATCTGTTTCTGTAACACCTGTCATTGCTATCTGGTACTTTATATCAGCTCATTACTAGAGAAGATTGTATGAGTCAGATACTTACAGACCATTAAGATATAAGTATCATATGGATCATAAAAGTACCTCGAACTCTGAAGCAATCAGGTGAGTAATACCAGGATCTATAATGCCTACTACTTTAGCCACCTAATTTAGACAGAATTCAAAGACAGGAGGCAGCTTCCCAAGTATTTGCAATGCTTCTAAACCAGCACTGCAGCCCCAGTCACTTCACTTCCAGCTGTTCTAACCACATTACATAAGTGCAAACAACTGTTTTCGCAGCTACCAAATTTCAAGCTGATAAGTCTCCCTATACATTTCAAAGAAAACTTTTTCCCTGAACTACTTTTGAACTATTCCATTTCCCTGTTCACATTCAGCCTAGCAGACAGTCAAATTCCTGAACCAGACCAAACAGAGATACAGTGCACAGACAACAGCAAGAAGCACAAGACTCTTCTGGTATCATCTCCTTAAAGTATACATTGAAGTAGACTGCAAGCTGCCCACTTAACCAATAGACCTAAAGAAACATTTTTTCAGGAAGCAAAGCAGAACAGAAATTACACAATTAGACTAGTCTTAAAGATATTGCAAGTATTTCAGAGTAGAATTAAACCTATTCTATTGGAGAGGAACTATAAAAGCATCTTGTTCTCTCCGAAACAGATTTAGGCAGGCACCAACAGACTTGCAAGATAACTCAAATGACCAGTATACGAGGAAGACTTCTAGCACTCACTATCCTCAAAGGAAAGCAAGTTTCTTACTGGATGCAAAATTTTTCACCATGGAATTTAAGAATTTGAGCTACATCGTACTAGCACACTATGTAACTATGACAGCTATAAAAGAGAAAAGCTCCCTGACAAATAAGCAGGCCATAGCCATACTATTAAACAGTAACTTTCCCAAAGTTGTGTGTGGGGAGAGAGATGTCACATCCAAATTCCAGGCTGGGTACCATCCTTGGTATATTCTAACCACCAAACAGTGCTCAGCAATTATTAGTAAGACCGCAAGTTAGCACAGGCCAAAAATCATGCCAGGAACTATTCCAGTACTTCAGTGCAATAAAGTATTTAGGTTCCTGTTCCCTGACTGTTTCCAGGACAGTCTCTTATTTGCATAGCCATAACTCCAGAGTACTTGAATGCTACATCATTCATAGTCGTATTGCTAAAGAACATTGAAGCAAAAATCACCATGCAATAGGCAGAGAAGCACAAACATGCTGGTAGTTTTTATAGCCTAATTTAGAATTAACATCAAGATTATTCTCTTACAAAGTGCTCCAAGATATTTTTAGAGTAATTGTATGCCACTAGGTCTGTAGCACGTTCTAATATCTTTCTGCTTAGTCATAATTAAGAAAGCTGAGAATCACTGCCTGTTAACTGACATACTGTTCTCATCTCCAATAGCACCAGACTTACCTAAAGGAAACCAACTCTGAAAATTCACTCCAACAGCAGCTCCTCCAGTAAGAAAGCACTTCTGTGTATTACAAGCTCTCACACAATCACATTGAAGTTACCAGGCAAAAAACAGAGGTGTTGTTTTGTGGGGTTTTTTTGGTGGTGGTTTGGGGTTTGTTTTTTTTTTTTTCCAGTTATTTAACTAAGAAACTGATTCAAATGAAAGGGATCATTTTAACTTCTTGATTTCTGTAGCTACTACACCCTATGGCACTGAAAATAGAACTCAATTGCCTGTGTCAAGGAACTTCTACATTTACACAAGAAACACAATTTACATCTCACATAGCCAGCCAAACTGGACTGCTTACAGCAAGGGAAATAAAAAAGATGAAAGATTTCAGAGCATTAAGTATCACATTCCTTTCTTCTGGCAAAAATATTTTATTTCAACTACTCGGACAACCAAGCATCAAAGACTCAGTACAGCAACATCTTATCAAGATTAGTCTGAGGCCATCTGAAGCCACAGGTGTTCATCACTACGAACACATACTTTTAAATACAAGAAGAGACAGAATCTACTTCACTTTCAGCTGACTTCACATTTGCAGCAAGAATTTACTAGAATAATCTAAATACTAAAACACATGAGAGCACACAGATCAGATCACTTGCTGGTTTGAGTAACAACTCATTTCTACATACTGATGAATCACAGTAGTTTCCAACTTGAAACAAAAGCAATGTTAAATTTAAGGAAAAACCACAAACATGCATCTACTTTATTACTTCAGATGCTAACCTGTAACTGAAAGTGTGTGTGTGCCTGCTTGCATTGCCTTGACTTTTCAAAATTAAGAGTGAAACTATTACAGTGGAAAAAGTGTCTCCTTTAGTGTTCTCTCCATGGAAACCCAGTGCAGCCCTTTTACTGTATGAGAGATCTGCACAAGCCAGTGGAGGCTGCACACTGTTACACACTCCAGCAGCAGCAGTTATGTAACAACCTACATACAATACCGAAGGATTTATTTAACCATTATATTTAATTATTATTTAACCATTACATTTAATTATTGTAAGACTTGTCAGAATTAAGTTCTCCTTTAAATTGAAAATGCTACCTTTTAATTTAAAAAAAAAGTAAAACTTTCAGAGCACATAAAAAAAAACCCCAAACCAACAAAAACAAAGCCCAAATCAGACCCCAAACTAAGCACTTTCATCTTCAGAAACACAGGCATTTTCCTTCAGTGAAACCAAAAGCAGTAAAGTACCTTAACAGCTTTAAGAATCTGAGCCAAGACTCTCCCTTTCCATCTAATTTTAGAAGATATACACAGTATTTAAAGTTTTCTTTGAAGTGCAAGGAAAATTCTATATATAATCATTAGGAAAAGAGACCCAATGACTTGAAGGTGTCAGAAAAGAAAGGTGTTCAACTGTAAAATATTACCATAATGAAAGAGAGAACATTAATATTCTAGGAAAAACGTCCTGCATTTTTCTGAAAGAAGCACAGCAGAAAGCAGTATTTTTACTGTCAAGCCTTTTATTTTAGAAACAAAGATGTTCAGTTTTAACTACAGCAAACCAACTCTTTTCACACCCACTGCTAATTGAACTGTTTGTGCTGACCGATTTACTATTATGCATAAATGCCAGGAAACAACCTACCTGGTTTTTAGCTGAGACACCAATTGCTCTGTTTTTGGATCCAAACGAAACAACCGATCTGAAAAGAACCAACAGGCTAATTAACTCAGTACTAACTGAGCGCTGCCGTGGATACATTTTCTACAATTGCAAACACCAAAGTCCTTCTGTGGATGTGCCATTCTTCCAGCCTGAGGTTAGACACTACAATAAGAATCTTATCCATGTAGCCTTGGCTCGAATCCAGGACTTTTCACAATGATTTATCCATACAGTTAAACCCAACGATCACAATTAAGAGTTCACATCCAAGACTACATCCTTCCCACCTACGTGTAGCTGCCCGAAACTTCATAAACTAACTCCTGTTTTGAGCCTGAGGCTTTCTACATTTGTCCTGAGACTAAAGAGCTGCCCTAAGGCAGTTATGACAAGTCCACGCCACCGCGGAGAGCGTGTCTGTGTCTTGTTCCCGTGTCCCATTTAAACCACAGGCTGTCACAAGGATGACTCGCCTCTCAGCCTAGGGCTTCCCAAGCTCCGCACCACTACACTTCCCCGCCGCGGGCTGACCCCGTTTCTAACCCCGTGCCCGTCTCGGGATGCAGACACCTGCGCTCGCAGCGGGCGGCTGCCCTGCCGTGCCCCGCGCCTCACCGCAGCCTCTCAGGGGCCCGTCACCACGCTGGTCCCACACCCCCGACACTACCTCTCCACAACCCCTCCACACCCGCTTGGAAGTTTCCAGCGCCTTCCAGCACGGGCCCTCCGCCGGCCACTGACCGGCTGCTGCCTACCGCCCACCCGTTAGCCGCCGCCGCCGCCGCCACCACCCCCCGCCCCTCCGCGCTCCTCACTCACGGCGTGCAGCGGTCGCTGAACTCGTTAGCGACAGTCTCGATTCCGCCAGCCCGCGCCACGGCGATATAGCAGCTCTGAAAGCCCAGGTCAAAGCCCACCACGGCCATTGCCCCGCCGCCTAGGGGAGGGGGGTAAGCCCCCGCTCCGTTCTGCCCCGGCTCGGATCGCTCCTAGCTGGCCTCAGTACCCCGCGCGAGCAGCCACCCCGTGCGCAGGCGGGAAGGGGAAGAGAGCGGAGCTGGCGCCGCCGCTTTAAATATGACAATGAGGCGAAGTTTCCAGAAACTGCGGCAACCACTCACCGGCTCCACGTGCGGCTTCCGCTTCCGCCTTCGGCGGTGTTCTCGAACAGTTCCGGCCAATCAGAGGCGGAGGGACCCCGGTGACGCAACCGTTGTCGTGGCGACCGTGGACGCCGCCGGCTCCGCGGGTAAAGGAGGCGGGGCGGGGCGGAGCCGGTCAGTGTCAGCGAGCGGAGAGGGGAAGGGACGGGACGGGGCACAAAACGACACTGCGGTGCTGGGAGTGGGAAGCCCGGCGGGTGGTGGCGGTTGGCTGTTAAATGGTTTCTTGGCGCGACAGAGAGTGAGTCATGGCCCCGCGCCCTCAACGTGTTGCCTTGGTCCGCTCGTCTTCCCCAGCCCTCCTGGGCGTCTGGGGCGGGAGGAGCCTGGGCCTAGCTGGGGGTGGCGGGGGAAGGGGTCCAACCGTAGCGGCCTGGGGGAAAGCGGCATCTCCTGCTGGCCACGGAGGGAGTAAGGTGCCACAGGCTGTATGAAGAAGTTGTTGGGACGCTGGTGAAGTGCAGCTGTGCTTTGGTATCCGAGGGTGTTAACTCGACAGAAGTCTTCAAGGAACTTGTAATCTGCTGAGCCTACATGTGTGGAAGAATGGAGGTTAAGGAATATCCGTACTTGTCTTAATACGCTGATATAATACGCTGCTAAACCTCTCTTGTAGGGTCGACTATCCCGTTATTACAGGTTTCTCCCTGGAGTGCTTTTGGTGTGTTCTTACGGCTAGCCAGAAGTAACAGTACAGGTTAAATACATTAATGCTACAGTTGACCTGCTCACCTTAAGAGGACTTTTATCCATGTCCAGTGCCACAATTCACTATAATATAAATGTCCCGTTGAGCTGCCTATCTCTAGATTATTTGTTCAGGACCCCATCCCCTGCTATACCCCTGTCCTGTTAACCTCCTGAATTCCATATGGAGACATGGCAAGTACACAGATCTCGATTTTGTTTATCAGTGGTACCTCTGTTAAATGCTGCCTTTCTGGTCCTGGTTGTTACAAAAGGTGGGGAGAGATCATAGCATTCAAAGTCCTGAGCGTCCCTGTGTACTCACTCCTTTTCTAGATAATGCACTGCAGCAATGTATCTCTGTTAAAGCTTCGCTTGAGATTTGAGTAACATCCCGCTCTGTGTTAGATCTTGACCCCTCCTGAGTGTATCTGGTGGGGAACTGGTGTCCCCCCCTTGCTTTTTTCAGCAGAGAGATAGCTGAAAAATCCATTGAGGCTGTGGTGTGACTACCTGAGGATGCAACTTCTGACTTCAAAATAAGCTGACAGGTTTATGTGTATGTCAATGAGGTTTCCTGTCCCTACTTGACATTGTAAATATTCCTGATAACACACTTCAATTTTAAATGAGGAGGTAGATTTCTTCAAAACATTTAAGTGCTTAAATAGCCTGCTTTTTCTTGGGTGTTACAGAAATGCTCAAAGTACTTCTGTTACCTTCATGAACATCCAAAATCCTTGCATCCTGGATAATACATCTCTAGAGCTTGAAGGTGAAAATCTTGTCCTTCTATTACCAGTTCATCTGTACATCAGCCATTGCCCTATCTGACAAGAAGGAGGGTGTGTAGTATTTTCAGTGATTGTTTAGAAAATCCTATTGTGGCAAAGGAACATAACCAGTAGTTTAAGTGTCACTGTAGATGATAGATACCAAACTTTACCTTTAGGTTTTCTCCTTTGCTGTAGATTGCTTATCCCTGAACAGAAATAAGAACAACTTGACTGTTTGCCCAGATTTGCAGCTGGTCTCGAAAGGGAGAAAAGTGCTAAGCTCAGTAGTGAATTTGGAAGTTAGTCTGCTGGCACCATCTGTCTGATGGTGCAGTACAGTGTTCTGCAGCACAGTGGTTGAGCTATGGCTTTAGTGAACTGGGATCACGGTATAGGAATAAACTTTTTCTTATTTGGCCTAGAGCAGAAACATATATTGATAGTGACTTGCTGTCTGGAAGGTGAATTCCCACTTTGGAGCTGCAAGTGGTGTTGAGGGTCAGGGAGGAGTGAGGAGAGGGGTACATAAGGACTGCTGAGGGAGGTAATAGTGGCAAGATGATTGCTCGAGATGGTCCCTCAGTCTGGGCCAGGGGCAGCTGAAATAGTGGTGAGGGCCAGTCTGAAAGGGTATCCAGTGCTGCTTTTTACCAGCATTCTGTAGGCTGAAACCACTGTGGCTGCAGCCCATGTACGACCGGGAAGTGCTCTGTGGAAGAAAAATTTTGACTGTTTATAACCTGAATAAGAACCCTCTGTTTTTCATCATTGATGAAAGCAAACAAATGCAATATGAAAGAGCCATTGAAATGAGAGGACATCAACTGGCTAAAGTTAACACACTGATAAGGCCCTACAGTGAGAAGAAGCACATCTGTCTGGCTGTTCCGATGCTCTGGATAGAGCCAGCAAGATTGGAATCATTAAAACTGTGATTTACCAAGGGCTGTAGAAATAAGATGGTAGATTTTATTTTAAATAAAGTCTAGAAAAAAAACCCAATCTGTAGCATTGTTCAATGGGATATTGGATTCTTACACATGAATGCTTTATTACAATCTTTGTGGTTTTGTATTGCACCAACATTGCACCTATGCTTTTCGACTTTTTCAGGTTGCCTTGCACACTTAGCCTGTGCTGGCTTTACTGCATCTGGGATTCAGTAACCATAAGCAGTTGGCTCATGGCAGCACATAATGGACATGCTGGTCAGTCTAAGCTTCTGCACCATTTCTGTCTCTCAACATTTGAGAAGGCTTTGATGCAAACATAATGAGATTAGAGACTCTTCACTCCTCTGGCTGTATATCTGCATGCTTTGACACACAGCATAACAGATCAAAACCCCAGAGTAACCAAGGGTGTGATGCTTTAACTTCCTGTCACTCTGAATAAGACTCTTAACCCAAAAGTAACTTTTTAATCCAAATTCAAGGATGTCCTTTCTCTGTGATTTTTTTTTTCTTAATTTTCACACTTTAATAGATCTGTGTGCTTACAAAACAGGAATTAAAATGGAGCAGGCTTTGCTTTTGAGGTTAACATGAATTAAAAAAATTGTAATTGTCAATGTTTACTTTGCTGGAAAACTACCATTACTGTCTGATGTTGATTAAGCATTCTTTAGATTCAGAAAAACACAAAATTAAGACTGAAATTAATGCAAAGGTGGAGAAGATAAAAGTTATAGTGCCAAGGTTATTGTAAACTTCTTAGTTCTATTCACTTAGATGCACATGTTTTCATCCTTTCACTTAAACAACTGGATTGTCTTACTGGAAATGAAGATTTTAGGAAAGAGAACACTTACACTTCATTTATTTTGGATTCAACAAACTCAGTACAGCAAGATAAGTGTACCATAAATGCTTTAAGATAGAAAATTATGGAGTTTAGGAACATTCAAATAATACTAAACCTGAAGTGTTCATGAATTTCAAATACTTTAACTTGAGTTGATTGGGAGTTGGACTAGGTGACCTTTAAAGGTCCCTTCCAACCCAAACCATCCTATGATTCTATGATTTGTGTTTATCATTCCCTCATAACCTTTTTTTTCCTCTTGCTTAAACGCAAGAAGTGTTTTGAATAAGAAAATCAGACAGTAGGGTTATGGTGCTGAACAGATTTAATGTAGGTAACCAGCTGCACATTCCTAGTTGGAAATAGTGACGAGTTGATCAGTTTTTAAGTACATACGAAGTTAGATTGCATAAACTCTCTGATGCCTAAATGCAGTTAATAAAGTAAATGCACTTGTAAAAGCAAAAAGATTGCAAAAAGAGAAGGGAGTCTGGAGTTTAAAAAAAATAATCAGTTGGTTTTGACTAGTTTGTGGATATAAAATCAAAGAAACTGAATGTTATTTTTAAGTAGAGAAATGAAAATGGATAAAACTGAAAATTTAGGCGGGGAGGAATGGAGAAAAAGAAGCTAAGTTATTACTACTTGATCTGATAGCAAACCATCTGGCAATATGCTGCTAAATCATTATGTATCATTTATATGACTCAATGCTAATCAGATGTGCACAGATTATGCAGACTCCTTATGGTTTCAACATTTGTAGAGTGTTTTAAAAATAACACTTGCAATATTAGTATGACATGTACTTGTTACAAATTTCTGACAGTAATCCAAGCCATTTTTTCACTTAATATCCCAAGCACTTCAAAGGCTGTTCAGATTTTGAATTCTGTATAAAAAAATAAGTTTCTTCTGTACAGACACTCAGAAATTAATTTCTCTTTTTCAGTGACTTACTGAAAATGTACTGACTGAGCAGTTAGGCCTGAGCACTATGAAAAGATAATCAACTTGACAGGTAAATACACGCTACAGGTTATAGTAAGCATGCTTTGAATGATCATGTAAGAAGGCATTTTAAAAGTGTGTGTATGGTACTGTGCCTATACATACACAGATCCAACACATTTTTTTTCTAAAACAAAATATAGGTATGTTATTTCTCTGCTTGCTTTGTCACAAAGTCAACTACAGCCACAAATGGAGTACTATAAAAATTTCCTTTGTGTGTTTATAGCATGTCTGTAGCTATACTTTGAATAAATTAGTTATTATCAATATATGCTGTCTTGAACATGCTGTCACAGAAATCTGTTAATAAAGTGTATTTTGAGAATTTAAAGCTTAAAACTGTCTTAATGTGAAAGGTACAAAAATCTGTTGGATAGAACATCAAATATTGAAAGTTAAAAATCAACAGGCTGAGTAATGAACAGGTCAAATTGTTCCCTTTTCCTGTGCCTCATAGGTGGTACATACAAAACTATGGAAAAGATTCTTTTGAAGAAAAATAATTCAGTAAGCTTGACTAAAATATTATGTGTATTCTGGAAATTAAGGGCCTATGAGAGGAACTTGTTTATTTGTTAGGTGACCATAAGATTCACTTATGAACATGGTGACAGTAAGGGAGCACAAACCCCCAGCTGTATAAAGGACTAGCAAGCAGGAAGAAAGAAGTGATATTTGAAAAAAAAATCAGAACATTCTACTACAGGGATACAGAACATAACACAAGACTACTTTTTGTCATGTGGATGCTTGGGTAAACATGTGTGTGATTCCTGTGTGGAGTTGCTTGTATTTACATTTATAGATGATGTGGAAGTGTTGAAGATAGCTCAAAGAGCTGGCAGCATGCTTTGCAGCGTAGACAGCATGTTCTGCCAAGTGGTGTAAGTAATCCAATGTTTAGATTTACTTATAATTACTTATACAAGAAAGAGGTATGCTTATCAGAGCATTTTTAAAATTTTAGACATAGTCATGTAATGTACCTCTAGTAGGTTGAGAGCAAAATTTAAAACAAAACCAAGATGAATGCTTTTAACAGTGACTGTCATTAATGGTCTCCTGGTAAACTTTTCCAATGTGAGAAAAAAACTTGTTTGAATTCTTTATAGTGATGGATGGTTGCCCTTCTAAAAAGTTACTATCCTTTGAACACAGGCTAGATTCTGGGCTGCATGGATGAAAACTGGATTGTTTTGCAAGAGATTTGATTTTAGCAGTGTCATAGTAAAGTCCATGTGCTGCTTGGAACATGCTGAAGACTGATCCCTGTGAGAGGCCCCAAAAGTGAGAAGTTGAAGTAATGAGGACCATAGGAAAATGCTGGTATATGTGTTTTCACAGCTTCTCTGGATTTACCTGGGCAATACTAATACCAGTTTTATAGAGAGTTCAAGCTGATACAAAAGAAATAGGAAATATTTGCCTGTTTTGAAATTTACCCATCTGTTAATCTTATGTCTGAGCCAAGCCTTGGCATACAGATATGTTTGCTAATAAGCATTACATATGGTTTGCTGGGATTTTTTTGTTTGTGGTTGGGGTTTTTTTGCTTGCTCTTGGATCAACAAAGAAAAACAAACAAATGTATAGCTTCTGGACGTTGGGTGGCACCATTGCCTCATGTAAGCCACCACATAGATGCTTTCTAAGTGAAGTTTTAGGGTTGGCTCAGCTCCCTTTTTTCCTTTAGCATAACTATATAAGGCAAGTTAAAAAGCAGAACTAGTTACCTTCTTTCTCTTCTTTTTTTTAACTTCATGTTAAGTCATAATCTGGCTTTAAATGGTGATGGATTTTTGACCAAAACCTGACATTGCTTAGTTTGAGGAACTGGGTTTTGTTGTTTTGTCTTACATATCTGCAAAGCTCTTGACTGAAATAGATACTCTTTCCAGCCAGTCTGCTTGTGTGTGCATGCCACAGCCAGCCTGTTGTGCAGCTGTGCACTAATGTACAAAGCAGGAATGGCACCTGTGTGTTTTATTGTCTTTAATAAAACTTCAGTTAAAATGATTTTTTAGGATCTTCTTTGCATTGGTGACATGGGTGACAGATACCATTACATGTTTCTGTAAGTGCAAGACATCATCTAAGTTTACTTTTAAGATGTATTCAGGTATTTTAACTGGATCTTGATCTCCTTGTGGCAGGTACAAAGTTTGTTTCAGATTAGGAGACATTTGTATGTATGCCACCTTCAAATTTAATGTATTATTGGTGTAAAAGCATATGACATACTTCTTTAGCTACTGGCATAAATTTTCTTTCTGGGGTTCATTATGTTTATTGTACAGAGTAAAATACTAAAATAGTAGCGAATAGTATGTAACTAATAGCACTTTGCCATCAGATTATTTAAACTGTCAGAGACTGCATTTTGAAAATGGGCTGACCAGTTACACGGTGTTTACTCCTGTGGAACTGAATGAGCCAGTAAAAAGGAATGCAGAATTTCAGTTAATTTTTAGTTTATGGGTATATTTGAAGCAAAAGTGCAGAATTAAGTTTTGCAGTTGTTTCAGAAAGTCTCATAGCAGAGCAATGTCAGAGTTATGCAGATCAGTGTTAGGACAGACTTACCTGAGGGAAAAGATTCTGACGAAAGCTGAAAGAATAACAGTGATGTTTTTGGATTATAAAAAACCAGACCTGTTTGCATGTATATTATGTTGGCTGTTCAACCTAAAGATTCCACAATTTTAACATAAACAGAAATCTACATAAAGGTATTTCTTATTCTTTGAAAATGTTGCTATCCAGGTGAGTTGTCAGGAAAAGTAACAAATCATGTATCAGTAGTATCTGCTACAAACCACTTAACCTGCTACCTGCAGAAGATTGTGCTGTTAAGCCTTGAATGTGTACACTAAAATCTAAGCCAACTTCGGATTTCAAGAATGGATTATTAACATAGATTTCTTAGATTAACTGTAATGCATAATCTGACCATCTCTGTTTATACTGCTCTGTATACTGCTCTGATGGCAGTGCAGCTCTGCAAGTTCAAGATCTTTCATTCTTCAAACATTGAAAGCCTCACAAGTAAACTTGGAGTCACAGATAATACAGTTTCAGAGCTGAAAAATGAGATAGAAGCCTTAAATATGCACTTACAAGTACTAGTAATGTTAATATCCTAATTTTTATTCCTTTTAGTGGGAAAGTAAACATGATACTATTTCTAAAGTACTGAAAAACTAGGTAAGGATTTTCTCTAGGCACATATAGCATATGATAAGAAATAATGTCCTAAAATTAAAACAAGGGAGATTTAAGATGGACATCAGAAAGAAGTATTTTAATCATGAGAAGTAAATACTGAGGGACACACTTTCATAGCAGCTTCTAGTGATGGGGATTTCAAACAGCTGTCAAAGTGGTTTAGACCCAGCTCTTTGTGCCTTCTGGCTGAACTGAGAAGGAAGAGATAGAGGATTAGGGACTGTGGTTGAAGAAGTGATGTGCTGGATTGTACTTTTCTTTACATAAGGGCTACTGAGCTGAGAGTATACCTTTTGGCTCCCTCAGGGTTTGGAGCTCAGTGTCAGCTCTGGTTCCTACTGTCAGATTTGCTCAGTAAGCTCCTCATCTGGTTAACTGTCCCAGCCCTTGCTTCCTTGTATCCCAGTCAGCAGGAAAAGGTAGATGTCCACCTTTGAGTGAAGAAGATTAGGATGCAGTCATCCTTTTCAGACATAATTAAAACTAATTTTATTGCACAGAGGATGATTTTGTGGTTTTGTTCATGTCATGGGGTTGTTGTTAGATGAGTTTATTTATGAGCAGGGATAGTTGGAAAGCTCAGACTTGAATCATTTACCTTTAATAATAATTGAGCTTTCTGCAAAATAATTATTTTTAAATTCTGTTTTGCCTAAGTGAGGAGCCTTAACAGGTAGCAAATCTCAACTTCTGTGCTTGGAGGCACTTTACAGACCCAAAATTTTAGACTGATTTTTGTCTGTAGGTATGTGTCAGATAGGTGTCATGTCATTTTCTATTCTTCTCCATACCATCTCAGAATGAGAGATTTCTTACCTAAGTATAAACCCCTTGCAGTTCTTGGAATTGCTGGCATGAAAAGCTGTAAGACAAGCATACCCCAAAGTCTTTGGTATCACAGTCTTACAGGATGGATTTTCCCAGGGCCTAAAATCCAGGTCAGATGTTGCATGCTGTTTGATCACCTTTTGACGTTACTGTGACTACTTGTCAGTTATACACCCAAGGATTTTTTTTTTTTGGGGGGGGGGGTTGTTTGTTTGTGGGTTGTTGGTTTTTTCCAGCCAAATTGGGATGTCATAACTTCTGAGATGGTTCCTAAATTGTCATAGTTTACTGTGCAGCTGTAGTAAGGTAAAACAAAATATGTGAAAACTGTTTGAGACACATGGGATATCTTGAGGCAGTAATTCCAACAGCTGATGCAGTTTAGTCATTGCTGGAGTGATCATGTTATTTACAGCCTGTCGAAAGAGCAGAAAAGTTAAAGGCAAATTCAGAGGACATTATTTGGCCATCCACTCCAATGTTCCCTGAGCAATTAATCTTGTTTTTTTCCTTGCCACTATGACTTAATAAACAATGGAGAAGGGCAGGCAATTCTTTATACCACTGTTTAATTTCTTGTAGGTATAGAAGTAGGGGAATGTACTCAATATAGTCACCAAACTCTTTAAAATATATGGAAGCATTCTGTTCCTTCATGGTTTTGCTCAATTGGATCCCTTGCTGCTCCTCTACACTTTGACTCTCAGTTGACAAGGTAGTATTTTCATATATTGATAAAAGGACACTATCAGGTAGTTTAGGACTAATGTTTTGTATTTTCAAATAGCTACAAGTCAGCAGGGAAGATATAAAGAGCTCAGATACGCTTGGTAGAGGCAGTTCTGTGTCAGATGGAAGCAGCAGGAAACAACAAGAGAGAGTATCAAGTCTGACAGTTCTTTCAGGCAAGCTGTTCATTTGACCAAAGGAGTGGGCAATATGCCCTTGGCTTACAGTTGAGACTGAAAAGCTTTAGTCCTCTGCATTTATCTGTAGAGATACTACCCTTGTTTCTCCTTGGCTATGTGCAGTACAAAGACAGGAGTGTAAATCATCTTCCTTTCATAGCCCAACAGCTGCAAGAAATCACAATGATGCATTTCCCCCCGAGTTTTTACCTGGCAGCTATTTCTCTGCAGATACAGATTCTGAAAAGAGTTTGTATCATAGCTTTTTAGGAATGTTGCACTAAAAATCATTCTGAATCTTCCTGTCAGTATTGTATGGCATTCAGTAATTGCAGTCAGTTCTGAACCTGGATAAATTTCTAATAAAATGATTTAATTTAAAAAGTAATCTCATGAAGTAAAACTGGAGACAACTTCGAAATTCCAAAAGCAGAAAAGGAAAACTTTATAACTGCACATAGTTGAATGTTACAAAATATTACTACAATTTTAGGGATAATAAGGTCCTTTCCACAGGACTCTGAATTCCTTCTCTGCTGTAATAGGGTAATGTAAGTAGTTTTCAGGTACACTAGATAATCTTACCTGAAGTTGCAATGAGAGTGGATGTTTACCACTGTGAAAGATTTCCATTCATCTTCAACACCTCTGTGGTATACTTAAGGTACCCCATGGTAAAAGTATGGGATGTTTATGGATGACCTGGCCTCTGCAACATTTGTTTCTGGTGAGATAAGTGTATACTGAATGGTTGGGTTGGTAGGAGGGATCTGTGTGGAAAGTATTTGGTGGAAAAATGTGTACATATAGACCTGGCTGGAATTCATGTCTACACATACCCAGCATGTAAGGAATTATCTAGGGGCACCAGGTGTTAACACTCAAAATTGTGTCTAAGAGCAAGGAGGAAGGAAGCATGCCTTATATACAAATCAAGCTAAGAATTTGTTACTGTAGTTGAAATGTGAAGAATCTAATAATTATTAATACAGATCTAATTGCTAGAGAAAAAGAAAAAACAACAGTGTGGTAAACATTTTATTCACACTGCTGGGTTTCATCTCCTTTCCTCTCACCATTCTGTGGCTCCCCTGGGTTTGAATGTTGGCAGTTTCATTCAGGGATGTATGGGAGGTGTTAGAGCAAGTTATCAGCATGTGGAGAGCTTCACTGGGACAAATCTGACATTTGCTTGGATGGTTTATCTTCTTCCTTGCTCCAGGATGGGTTGGGGGTCATTTTTTGTTTGCTAATAAGGTTGTACACTCTCGATCTGTCTTTGTTGGTTTGCAGCTTTTGTTATGTCCAAATTTACTGTCTATATTATGACATTTATGCATGTCAGATACTACTTTGTTGGTTTTGTTAACCCTTAAACCAGTTTTGTGTGGCTCCAGGTCTGCATTTCTTTGGGCAAGTCATTGGTAGCTGTGGCATCTCCAGTGCCAAGGCTGTGCTCTGCTCTTGTCACATGCCTGTACGCCACGCTGCTGCCCATGTTTCCACTCCAGGTTACACAGGTCGTTAGGAAACGTCTGTTTGGAGGTGTCAATGTAATAGTTTGTGATGGCTGATTTAGAGAGGAGCTAAGCCACGTGCTATTGTGGACCAGGTTCCTATCAGAGTGCTGGATATCATCAGACTGGCAAAATTTAAATTTGTTTGTGAGAGAAGTATAAAGCTTTTAACCAAAAAACCTTCCTTTTGGAGGGACAACCTAGAAACCTCGTTGGAGGCTTTCCATGGATTTAATAATTTAGCACTGACTTCAAGACATTATTGGTTTTGATAACAGATTCTCAGTGATCAACAGTGGAAAGCCATACTTACTAGGATTATCTTTTTATAGGAGCTCCGGGTACTCCCGGGAAGTTCGCGGCCAGAGAGAGACGTGGGAGCCGCTTTTACCGGGTCCGGAGCCTGCGGGGCGGCGCGGGAGCGCCTGGCCGCTCGGCGCCGCCTCTTCCGCTACCGCCCGCCAGAGGGCGCCGCGGCCCCCTCGCCGCCGCCTCCTCTTCCCGGCGCTGGCGCCCAGTCTTGCCGGGCCCGGCAGAGGAGAGGGGAAGTGAAGGTGGTCGGCAGGGAAAGGGGAGGTGGTCGGGCTGGCGGCGGCACCGCCATCAGCCGGAGGGCGCTCGGCTGCGCTCCTGCGGCAGAAGTGGGCAGCCGGCCGCCCCCGTGCTCCTCCTCTTCTCTCCCGCCGTGCGGCTCGGCGGCCCTTGCCAAGATGTCTCGGGAGTTGGACTGTAACCGCTGGCTCCTTTTCGCTTTGTGCGCCCATCTGTTCTTCCTTCTTCCGCCGCTCCGCACCCGGGGTGAGTGGCCAGGGGCCGGGCCGGGGCGCCATGGTGAGGGTGCTGAGGAGGAGGAAGGCACAGGACAGAGCCGCAGAGGTTGGGGGGGGAGCAACGGAGCCGCTGCCGCCGCTTCCTCACCCCTTTGTCCCGCCCGGGGAGGGGAAGCGGGCGGAGGGACAGGAGGTGACCCTTCCCCAGAAGTTTGTTAGCGAGCTGGGCTGGAGCGCGGACGGCGCGGCGCGAGCTCTCCTCAGCGGCCCCAGCTCTGAGGCGCCGGTGACAGGCCCCCAGCGGCACCCTCCGGGCTCCGCGGCGGTGTGCGATGACTGAGAGGGAACGGTGCGGTGAAGGGGAGAGTCTTCGCCGTGCAAACCGGCCCTCAGGGGCCGGTCTAGAAAGTGTTCCTTAAACAACTAGCTAAAACCTTCCAGGAAGCCTCGTACTCGTGTTCGAGAATGCTGATAACCGACTGGTGCTGCTGGGGGGCCGTCGAAGGGTAATACTGCTTGGTTAAAGTGTCAGCATAAAGGGGAGGAAAAAAAATTATTACTATAATTTAGGGACGTTTTTATTGTGTCCAGTCAGGCAGGAGAAGACGGAAAGAGAAGGATTATTAGTATGTCAGCAGTGGGATCGCTGCAGGCTCTTGGAGTTAGGAGGTGTTGCTGTTAGTGTAAGAGAGAGAAATGAATGTTTACATCTCTTCTGTTTCTCATTATTTCTCTTCCTGAATGGTTCCCTCTCTGTCAGCATAGACTTGTCAGTTTCTTCACAGTCTGGGTTTCATTCTCTTTCACTAATATGGCCTGTGGATCAAAATACTGCAGGGGAAACCTGGTACAAATAAATCCTTTTTTCAGCAAAGTAAAACTGTATTTTGATTTTTCTCTTGTGAAACACTTTTCCTTTCACCTATGCAGCTTGGTTTTTGGAGGAGTCTTAGTACTCTACTGCTCTTCCTAAAGCTGTGTTTCGTTCCTTTTGGGATGAGTAGTTGTATTCAAGTGCTTCAGGAAGGTACTATAGCACTTGTAAACATGAACAGGTTGTAGCCACAGTCAGGGAACAGCATCTTCAGTTCACCTCTGTGTATTTATATTTATTGTACATACATGCAAGTAGAAAGCAAATGGGAAAACTTGGGTTCTTGCTTGTTGTAATTCCCTCTCGTTTAGTAGGTCCTTAATTAATGCTTATATAAAATTTGTTAATTTGAAGCTTATTGCAATATCGTGGCTTTTCTGTAGTTTTTAAAATTTCCTTTTCTATTAAAGCCTATTCTTTTGTAAATACCAGATGTTTTTGAGATGGCCAGGATGGTAAGTTTGCTAAACAATGAGCTTTGCACTTGCAAAACAGAAATAATTTAGATGATATTTTACAGAGGTAAACAGCTTGTCTGTTGATAGTTCAGTCATTTCACAAATTCCAGCTTTCAGGTGGCAGCTTGCAGAATGGGAAAAAGTATTCAGATGATGTTATTTGGCCTAACCTCTAGATAATCAGAAGGGATAATGATGATGCTTTTTCTAGTACTGTTTTTCTTTGCTTGCACGTTATGAAGATTCTGGTGTACACAGTAGTCATTTTGATATTTCAGTGGTTCACGGGTGATTTCAGCTGCCTTGTTCCCATATGTGCCATTAGATTAAAGAAATTTGGTAAAGAAATTAAATGTGTTGCTTCTATTTTATGAAAAGCTTCAGCTACTGGAAATTTGCATACATCGCTGCTTCTTTCTCCCCATTTTGGGTTAGTAAATCTGGTTCATTCTTACCTGGCTAGAGCAGGGTCTTTGATGCTGATAATGTAGCAACAATGAAGAAATACTGTAAAAGCTTGCATATAAGTACATGAAACTAACTAACTGTGTTTGCTAGTGCTCCCAGACTGTCTCATGGAAGATCCTGTCATTTTGACTGACAGCATTGCTGCAGATTTTATCTGGAATCATGTCAATCCATATAATCTTATGTTCTTTGAAAGCTTGGAAGTGGGAAGAAACCCAACCAACCCCCAGCCAAAACAAAAATAGGCCTTTCATTAAATTAGAGTTAGAAGTATAAAGAACTTCTATTTAAAATATTTTGTCTACTGTGTGCAACATAATCAATGACTTGAATTATTTTAAGTGATTATTATTAGTCCTGATTTTGCCATATGTGAGGTCATAGAACCATAACTCTCTTGTAGCTTATTTAAGCTGACCCACAGCCTGGTCAGGTGATTGGAATGACTCTGGGGTCAGTCAGCCTTGAATCAGGCTGTAAAAGAGATAACAGAAGTGTTGCCTTTCTTCCTCAAATTAGTTTTGTCTGTGAAAGCAAAAAATTAACTCCTCAGTTTTTAACATCCTTGGAACTTAAAGAGCATGTAGTTGTGAACGTTTGAAAATGTTTTACTCTGAAGAAGGAGTTACTTCTACCTTTATACTGTGGTATTATATTATTGTATGTGTTTATACAGTGTATTGTATTTTAATACCCCACTGTTTACATCAATTTTCCTAATACTTTGTTGGCACATATCCCTGCAATTCACCTACTGAACAGTGAAGGTAAATGATTGAGGTTTACTTTCTGGTGTTATCAGCAAGTCTGTTTACTCGCCAAAATTTTAATGGCAGTAATGAAACACTTGAGAAAAATAACTAGTTGTTGAAGTTGCTTGTATTACATTCTCTGATCAAATTTCCAGGATTTGAATGGATTTAACTGTATGAACTAGCTTTTTCAGTGGATTTTGACCCCAGTTTCAAAAGAAATAAAGATAAGATTGAAAATAAAGAGCTTTAAAGTCTTCCTAAAACGTCGTTCCTTTTCTTATTCTCAGTTCTTGATCATTTAGCAAGAGGAGGGGACTGGCAATTCTGTCTGCTCGTGCTAAATGATGCGGTGTGAATAGCTGCCTGCGTGAACAAAGTACACAATGTGTTAAATGATGAAGTAACAAATACAAAATAACATGTTACACTTAAGACAGTACCTTCCTGGTTTTTCTGCTTTAGATAGCTTTTTTCGTGAGAAATAGTACAGTTGTTTGGTTACTCTGGTGTCTACACTTTAAATTTTTATGAGCGAATCTGTTTCTTCTTGGAATGTTTTTTCTCTGTGCCCTACGGTAAGTGAGTGGTCCACCTGAGGTATTCTTGCACTGAGTTAGAAAACTCAAAGGGTGAGACAGATCTGCAGTGCTTTGTCAGGGATTGGGCCCCCCAGTACAGGAGAGACAGGGATAAACTGGAGAGAGCCCAGATGCCCAAAGGACCAAGAAGTTTATGAATAGATTGTTGCACCTGAGATACCAGGAGAGCCTAAGGGAGCTGAGGCTGTTCAGCCTGGAGAAGAGAAGGTGAGGGAGGATCTTACCAAAATGTGTAAATACTTGATGGGGGGCAATAAAGAAGACGGAGCCAGACTCTGTGGTGCCTAACAGGACATGCGGTAGTTGGCACAAACTGAAATACAGGAACTTTAATTTAGACATAAGAAATATATTTTTTTAATATTTTTTAACTGTGATTGAACACTGGAAGAGGTTGCTTGGAGAGTTTGTAGAGTCTCTGTCCTAGGGAGTACTCAAAACTTGACTAGATGAGGTCCTGAGCATCATGCTTTTGCTGTGGGTTAGACTAAATGGTCTTCAGGGATCCTTTCCAACCTCCACAATTCTGTGGTTCTGTAATATGAAGATGAAGTAGTTTAAAATAATTCCTTGAAGGGCTTTATCTGTGCTCTCAAAGGCATAGTATGAAATGGGGTTTTTTTTGTTCCAGGTTATCTGTGTGTTGTTTCAAAGATCATGTACATTAATATTTTATAAATCTTAAAAGCAGTGTGGCATGGGTTATTGAACATTGTGGTGAAAGCAGCAGCATCTCTTGCCAGTCACAGCTGTTTCAGGTCTCGTGTGCCATTCCTCTGCTAGATATTAAAAATTGAAAGTAAGGAAAATTCTGCTTGCATTCAGTTTTGTAAATAAGCTGAATTTGTGAGGTGATACTTCTTCAGGTTCATACTTTGTAATTAATAAATTTCCTGGAGTAAGGGTGTTTTTTGTTGATCTTGTAATTAGGGTTGTGTCAAGAAACATGTGGATCTGATTTATATAAGGGAAGATACTACTTATCTGGAGTTGTAAGTACTGTTATGTTGGAAGAGGAGGAAACTGATCAGAACATGCTATTAGCAAGGGACATAATAGGCAGATTGAGGTATTGCCAGTGCACTTCTGAACTAGAAGTGCAGAACGTTGAGAACAAGGTGGGAGGGAGGACACTTGTACTGTTTTCTTCTTCCTGGCTAAATGCCTTATTAAAGTGTGGCTATGGTCACCATGAGTCAATGGTGTTAGAATGACTTTGAGATGCCTGCATCTAGTTATATGAGATTAAAGTTGGTCAGGACCCCAGATGTGATTGTAAAACTTGTCTCCTAGATATTTGATGAAATTTGCTCTCCAGTTGAAAAAGCATAGGGATGTAGATAATCAGAGGTGGAGTACCACAGGCTTTAGACAATCTTGTCTTGCTTTTCTATTTTCCAAATTTCTAGTGTGTCAAAGGAATTGACAGTTGCTAGCAATCACTTTGAAATCGACTTCAAGCAATAAACAATTTAAACTTGCAGTGAGACACTCCACTTGAATCTACTGTGGTTTTTTTTCTGCCCCAGTTTTTTTTTAAAATCTATTTGACTGTGATGAGTAGTATCTTGAGTTCCTTCCAAATTACAACAATTTACTTTCATTTGCATCTCTAGTACCTTTAAGAGAAAGACTGCTAATAAAGATTCTTAGCAAAGCTTTCTTATGTTAAATGGAACTACTTTTGCAAATGACCAAGGTGAGACAAATTGATTAGATGACTACATCAACAAGAGGAAAACCCAACAAAAAAACCAGAACCCTTTTTAATGATTATTTTTCTCATCCAAACCAGAAGTGTATGCATAGGGTGGCATCAGTATAAAAGGTTTAAGATAATGCTAGGTCTGTGCAAATTGGCTCTTTGGGGTCTCTGTTCTTTATGTAAATGTTTCTTTGGGTCTCTTACATGTTAACAAGTTTGACTGTTGTTTGAAGATGGCATTCAAAGCCTATGACTGCCATCTTCAAGTCTGACAAATTTCCATCAGCTGCTGTCAGTTCCTGTGGTTCCAAGTGAAGCGCTGGTAATCCAAACTTTAACCTAAAGTTAGGGTGGACTGCAGGTCTCCCTTGTGATAGCACATTATGCCGTTGTCAAGTGAACTGCTGGGCTGAACAGATTTGATTTTTTGTTTTAAATTTATTTTAATGGGATTTATTTGCCCTGAAGACAAGATAAATTAGCTTCACATCAAAGAGTGATCTTTTCAGTGATGCACAGGAATAGAATTGCTAGGCAGCATATGTATAAATTCTGGAAGAACAGGCTGTTTTATGTTCATAAAGATTATTACCAACACAGTGTTGTTTAATGTGAAAATCTACCTAAATGTGTTTTTTCCTTTTGCTGCAGAACGTCGTCAGGTGTGAAAATGAGCTTCTATAATATAAAAAAGTCTGATTTTTCTTGCAGCTTTTGCTGTAGATGTAGTTCCTGAAGGTGCAGAAGATAAGACTGAACTAGCAGTGCTCCAGGTAATAAATGTTAATTGCCAGAGCAGGAACATTTTGCAGACATTATAAAATCATCTATAAGAGACCAAAGCAGAAACCTAACATCTGTGACATTGATTATTTTGATCGTTGACTTCAGGGATACTAAATGTCATATGATGTCTTTCTGTTCTGCATGGCATGTAAGATTCCTTTAATGGGACACAAGTTATTACTTGGATCTTAATTATTATGTGGGTATTAATTTATCCTATGGCTTCTTAGAATTACTAGAATGAACTTACACTTAGCACTTTGTATTTGTTTCTTACACTGGATTTTCTGATTTACATTGATATTTATATTAAAGAGAATTAGGGTTTTTAGATTTGCGGAGCAAAATTATTATTTAGAAAGCATTTTATTTTCTTTTTTCCAGAATCAGCTGGAGAGTGCATTAGAAACTAGTAATAAAAACAAACCACCACTTGACAGTTATGCATAGCTTTTACAAGTTGATAATGTTACTGTTATTAAGAGTAGTTTTTGAATACGTAACCTTAATTAGTTCAGAGACAGGTTTTCCTTTATTCTTTGTTTTGTTAAATATTTAATACATTGAGAGGGAAGTGACTCCTTGTCCTAAATTAGCATTATTACCTATTGCTGCCCAAGGCATGGCTCAAGTAAAGCTTGTGTATGAAATTTCAAATTAACAGATTAGAACTAATGGTCAGAGCTAGTCCCACTGTTAAGCATTATAATGGCTGTTAGGTGTGGATGAATGTATGTCCTTTAACAGACTTCTGTTTACTGATTTTGGAATGTGTACATATTTGTAATAGGTAGTTGTGTGTGAATAAAACAGATTTAAGGGAGGAAAACAAAGAACTGGAATTAAGTCACAGGAGTAGGAAAACTTTATATGAGCTTATTACTGAGGAGTGCCTTGTCTGGAATTTCTATCTGATGGTCTTAAAACACTTGAACTAAGATAAATACTACAACATCCTTATGCAATTAGTAGAGATGATCTTGGTTTTACATGTAGAGAAACCAAAGCACTGAGGTGGAAGGCTCCATTTATCTTTCCCACAATTTTTGTAGGAAGCATAGACCTAATTCTCTAGTCCTATTTCTCTACCAGTCAGTAGTTCTTAACCATCACCTTTCCACCTAGTTTCTGATATTTAGAAGCAATTGAATATGATCCTAAGATATATTTGTGTGTATGTCTTGGTTTCCTGATTAATGATGCATATGCACTGTCACTGTTGTCTGTTCCTCAGTACCCTGTTAAAATTCCATCACAAATGTATGTGGTACCTGAATAAACCCCGATGAACTCATGTTACGTACAACAACCTTTTCATATTTATGTCTTGATATAGATTGATTTTGAATCTTCCTTTAATAATTGTGTTTCAGTAGATGCTTGATAGCAAATTGAATGAGTGTGTGCATTGGGATTTTTTACACACTGAAAAGGTGTATTTGTATTATAGAGTTTCATATTCCAAACTTACTGGTTAGGAGATACATTAAAAAAATATTGTTAGTATTACTGGAATAAATTGAATCATAGTATACAAACAAGTAGAATATCTGTTTCAGTTTTTGTTGATGAAAACATTTTTACTTTAGTTTTCTTATTAGTTCTTGACTTAAAACATCTATGTATGCACTTAGAATCTGATTAATGCTTTGACTCTCTGTGTATCTGTGTAGAAGTATTTGAGTTTTACTTATTTTCATTTTTGTCCTTTCTTCTAGAAGTCTGAAAAAAGTGGAACAGATAGTAAAATAAGCAGAGGTAAGTACTGTCTAGTCTGTATTTTTCACTTATGGCTGGCTTTTTAATATTGTGGTGGGTTTAAGGGCTCTTCCCAGCCCCTCACACACAGCAGGTAAAGGAGAGACTGGATTGGAAGTTAAAAACTAAAAACTGCTTTAATAATAATAACAGATATAAANAAATACAGTTACTGAACAGAATTAATTCTGTTCTAATCCAAACCATAACAAATATAAATAAAATGCAGTTATGCTTTGACAAGTAACTGTGTGAACAGGGCCTAAATGCTCAAAAGCATTGTTAGTTTTTTGAAATCACTGTTTTCAAAATACTTTGAGGTTTGTTTTTTTCTTTGCTCATATAGTCTGATCAAACAGAAGCTGCTCTGTGTTTATATTTGCAATTCTTGTAGTTAAGTGTTTTTCTGAAAACTTGCGCTATGAAACTGCATTGCTTTTTGTAGTACATCATATTTTAATATCAAATTTTCTTATACAGCTGGATGTTGCCAAAGACCTACATTCAGGCCCAAAATATATCTCACATGAGAATTCAGGTTTCTTGTATCCTAGGTGAATGCTTTAACCTCTGGGTAGTAGAGAAAGGCTAGCAGGCAAACATCATTGTCATATTATATCCCCATTGCCATCTTTTGAACTGATTTAGTGAGAATTCCTGAGAAGTGTTCTGTGTTCTTGCTCAAACACGTTACTGTTAATGGCTTGTTGAAAGTTGATTAAGGTTCCATACTCTTTAGCTGTGAGACATGGCTGTGGTAAGACTCAGGAATTTTCAGCATTTCTCATTTATTTTTTAATTTTCTTATTTTTATATTTTTTAAATGTGAACTTGCAATATCTTTCCAATCAGTGAGCATTTGAGATTGTGGAAGATGGTTTCCAGTTATGTAAATTTCTGTGTGACCTGGTCTAGGGAATCCTGCTGTGGCAGGGGGGTTGGACTAGATGATCTTTCGAGGTCCCTTCCAACTCCTAACATTCTGTGATTCTGTGAACTGTCTTAGAGAGAAGATGACAACAAGAGAAATAAAATGCCTACATATCAGTAACTCTTTTGGATATTAATCATCCATTCTTAGTTCTACTTGGTTGACTCTCAATTGAGGGACAATTTAGGTGTTTAAAATGATACCTATTTTCTGTTGACATTTTAATAGAGTGAATATTTATTTTTATGAACTGCTTTAAAGTGCCTATAGCAGAGGAAACAATTTCCACTGAATTAAAGCAGTAACACCAAAGTAGGCGTTAGGTTGCTCCTGGAAAGTATTCTATTGTGAGATATCCCAGCTGTTGTTAAATGGACCGTAAATGAAACTGAGTGTAATCAGATGCTTACGTGTCTGTAAATGTACTGATACTAAACCTGTAATTACATAAAGCAATGCAGAATTTGCTTTTTATCTCTGGGAATGTTTTTAGTGCTACATGTAGATTTAGCCCTGTGACTCTCACTAGCATCAGTGAAGCATAATTTTAATTTTTGCACCCTCGTCCTGTCACTGGGCACCATCCTCTTGACAGTGGCCCTTTAGATATTGATAAGATGCCCTCTTAGCCTTCTCTTCTCCAGGCCTAACAGCCCCAAGTGTCTCAGCCTTTCCTCATAAAGGTGATCCTCGAGTCCCCTCAGCATCTTTATAGCCCTCTGCTGGGGGCACACATCTCCATCAGGTTTTTATCTGTGTAGGGCTTTGAGCTCTTTATTGAGGAAGCATCTTTTCCATTTCATGTTCATGTGTTGCCTAGTGAGGGGAGATGCTGGTCTATGACTTAACACTTTTTATCTCTGGTAATAAGGCAGTACTGATGTGTTGGAGAAAAAACAACTTCATGACTGTGCCTGCTGTGAACTGTGGGCATAAGTTTCTTTGTTGTTGCAGATCTCCTACTCATGTCATGATTTCTGTATGTTAATCTTCAAAAGGACTATTTCATATTTTTTGTGTTGAATTATGCCTTTTTACTATTTTATAAAATGTTTGTATAACTGAAGATACAGCTTGCTATGTGATAGATTCCCCTCCCATGTACCTGGATTCTCAGCAGCTTTGGAGCAAAACTGAAAATAACTTCCTTTGTCTTTAAAATTTCTTATTTTCTGGTTCACAGAATTAAAAGAAATTGTATTTATCATCCAGAGTCAAAGTAATTCTTATCATTCCAAGAGAGCAGAAGATCTAAAGAGAGATATTTTAAAACAGGCTGCAGATCTTGGAAAGGTATGTTTAGATAATGTAGATTGCACCTTGTTACGCATATTTCACTGTGTTTGACTAAAAATACTATTTTCTGTTGTTTCTGTTGATGCGCTGTCATCGAAGGATGCTCCAGAATTATTTGTCTGGGAATATAAAAAATCTACTAAGAAACGGAAATACTTAAGACTTTCTGTGAAGCTAAGAATTTCCATAGGTATTGCAATTAAAAGTTGAAGATTAATGAACTTACACTGTTCCCATAAACTAAAGAGGAAGAAGAGCATAAGACAGCAGTAAACCATCATATGTGTATGACACATGGAACCTGCAAACCATCCAATGTTAGAATAGACTTTATAGAATTTGAAAGTAGTGATCAGTGCAGGGCATGGCCAAACAAATGTACTGACCAGCAGTCCGTTTCCAGTGACCAACGCCTTTTTTTCTGTGTTTACTAATGGTTGTTCCTGCTCAAACTATCCTGATAACTCTTCTGGCCTTTCATCTTCCCTAAGCATCTCATATTTGTGCCAACCCTAAATGCTCTTCCTCTGAATCCTTTAATGAGTCCCATGCTGCTGTAGGCAGTAACCTCCTGTCAGATGAGTGGAGAGCCTCTCCCTGGTCCTTAGATGGTGTCTGTCACACCTGGACAGGCTGATGGCTACTCTGGGACAGCCCTGGGTGGAGCAGGGTCATGGGTGTTCAGTTTTGTCCAGTTATGTTATTTGGGTTCTTACCCTGTTACTGTTCCTCTGTGCTATTTTGTTTATGGTGATGAGCTTTTATCACATAACAGTTTGTGTAATGGAAGGATTGGATCATTTACCTGCTGATATTAAGTAATTTCTGTTAATATACTTTCACATCAGCGCTGCTGGTTTAGGTTAATTATTGTAATAGGATGTACTTAGATGGTGAGGAAGTTCAGATGAACTAGGAGGTTAGGTTTTTCTGGCTGGAAGATACTTGCTTCAGTACAATTACCTAAAACAAAGGGTTTGTGAGATGATTGAGACTGTACTACTGCAGCAGCAGAGAATTGTACTTGCAAATGTAGTGTGTAAGTGGACTAAGATACTGCCAATATATTATGGGATATACATCTCTCCTACATTTTACGTGTATGAACTAGTGAATCAGTTATGCAGTTTGGTTTATCAGAGGGCCATGTTTCAAAGGTATTTTCTTGGGAACTACACCAGAATGATAGTTTGTCTGCTAGATATCAGAATCTGCCACACCAAAGGGATTTCAAGTAACAAAAGAGTAAACAAATTTATGAAAATGTATTCCTTTGTAGGAAGCTGCTTTGATTTTCCAGGAAGAAAAAATGCTAACTCCTTATTTTCATTTTTGTGTAGATTCATGGGTTTTTGTCATTATATTAATGTGAAAGGTCAAAGATAAACTCGTCAGAGAGAGTTAGAATTTCTCACATAAGCTCTGTGTAATGTGATTGTCCGATGGAAGCCTTTGTAGAACACCCTACATGATTTGTAAGTCTTTCTTTTAAGTATGGCATTTCATGGTATGGTAAAGAAATTAGTATAATATATTGCTTAATTTATTACATAGGATCCATACAAAGCTTTTAACTTGAAGTGAATTAGCTTTATATCTAATAAAGAATTAAGAAATCATGAGTTGGAAGAAGCTCTTTCCCTATGTTGCAGGTCTCCTTCATATGTACCATCCATCTATTCTGTGCAGCTGCTTGCTGGTAAAGAAAACAATAATAAAGAACAAAGTAGTCATTCCAGAGTAATTTTTTTTAAGATCAATTGGTGTTTAGGAAAAAATATGCATAGCATTCAAGTTTAATGGGGATATTTTTATTTTTCTTAAAGGAATTGCCTACAGTTCTGCTTACTCATCAGATAGATGGACACGAAGGTGCTTGGACAATATTACCATTAATGAGAGAGTAAGTGTAATGAATGCCAGTTATTTTCAGAATTTTTGTATGTAAATATGTAAATTTGTATGTAATATGTAAATATTACTTAGACCCCTTTTTTCAAAAACAAAGTTTTTGAATGAGAGTTGCAACCTTATCTTTTCATTTTCTAACTCTACTTTTTTTCATTTTTTCCAAAGTAGTTTTCTGTTAAATTTCATTAAATCAGAGAAAGCTATTTTAAATAAAAGAACAGCAGTAATATAATGTAACTGACCAACTACCTTCTTCAAACTGTTGTGGGTTTTAAAATCATTAGGGCAGTAAACTAATCAAAAGAAATACCATTTTTAAATATGTATTTTCCTATTTGGTCTCCCCTTCTCACAGTCCATGGTGTGAGGTATTTAAGAACTTTTGACTTTTGAAATTACTTGGCTAAATGAAGTGGGTAAATAATTCTTTATAAATATATGATAAAACCTGTTTGGGGTTTCTATCTTTTATTGCTTACAGTGTTTCTAAGAGGTAATAGTTGAATCTATCGTTCTGTTCATGAGCCTGTTTGTTAGTAAAATGTTAATTTCTTTTGTTAGCTTCTCTGTCACCTATGGTAGGAACTCCTCGTGGATTTTTTTCTGTGAAGAAGATACAAGAATACAAGTTGTAAAGCTGCTAGAAACACTTGGAAGATTTGACAGGTCTAAGGTGAAATAAATTTAGAAATTTAACTCTCTTTTGAATGTGCTTGAATGGGTTTTTAGATTAAATAGGTGGAATCATTGCACAAAATTATAAATACAGAATTTTAGGATTCCTAGTTATGTAACAGTTCATGTAGTCCAAAGTTTAATTTTATAACACACCTGTATGGCTCAGAGCTTCAAACATTGGAAAAAGACATACCCAAACAGCTTAAAATGGGGAGATAGATTATCATCAGACAGAAAGACCCATGTTATTTTGACTGTTTCTGATCTAATATAGTAGTGTTTTACTTGCATTCTGTTTCTGAACTGTCATGGTGATGAGATAGTTTTCCGTACCTGCTGGAAAAGAAATAACACAAAAAGACTCACAGAACAAAAGAAGAATGCAGCCACAAAGGAACAAAGTAAATTTGGCAACGCAACTGACACGGAAGCTGTTAATGTGTAGAATTCTCAGTGTTCAGGAAATAAAACTCAACTTGATTCCTGTTCTTCGCCTGGAATAAAAGAAGCCAAAATCTTCTGTTTGAAATATGTTTTACCTCTTTATTGTTACCTTGACCAAATATTGAACTCTGCTTCAGGTCTCACTTTAGCCTATTTACTTATTTTGCAGGCACATGGCCTTGTTGTGTTTTCTTGTGGTTCTTTTCTAGAATGGTAATAATAATTCTTATATTTTTAAACACTCCGTAGTCAAAATGACTGACTGACTATGTTCAGCCTGTTGGAATATGCATTTATTTCTGTTTCAGAAATACTTACTCCTAATTGATGTTCTCAGAATAGAAACAATTTTTGTGCTAGATGCTGCTCTTACGCCATTTTTAACCTCTCCTTTGTACTGCTTGTAAATTCTATTCTAATAATAGATTATGTTCCAACCTGCATTAAAAGGAAAATACAATGGTTTGCATTTATACATAGTAATCATTATCTTAGAGTAACAGTCCATAACTGATTCCTTATATACAGTAGTAGTCCATCAGTGACAAGATTTGAGTCTCACAAAATGAGACCAGAATGAGCTTATTCATTATTCATTCTAAAATGTCAGCAGTCTGCATAATAAAAAGCTAGTATACATTAATCACAATTAAAGGTCTACAAGGGATGTGTGAGTAGTTGATGAATCTGCAGCTTTTTAGTCTGGATATGTATAGATTAGTAACAGAACTATTGAGACTGATGAGAGTGTAATATTGAGTGAAAACAGATGTGTGAAAGTGTCATAAGGGACTGTGGAGGAATGTTAAGAGAATGCATTGATAACCTGGGATACTGACTGCAGTAAAACTCAAAAACAGTGAGGAATATCTGATTTATATAAAGACCTCAAGGCAGGCATGCAGGTGGTGAACTGTATCTGTACATCAGGAAACACTTTTTTACTGTGAGGGTGGCTGAGCACTGGCAGAGGTTGCCCAAAGAGTCTCCATCCTTGGAGGTAACTTACAAGCCGTCTGGACTTGGTCCTGGGCAACCTACTGTATAGTTGACCCTGCTTAAGCAGGGGAAGTTAGACCAGATAATCCCAATAGGTCCCTTCAAACCTCAACCCTTCTCCGATTTTTGTTTCAACACCATATTGATTCAACCTGTGCTTTCATAATGGAAAACAGAAACAAGATTAAACCAAATTGTGTGAACCACTCCTCTTTCTGTCATACCCAGAGATACCCAGACTGAATAAACGAAGCTGATGGGTAGCAATGACTTTTATCTCTAAAGGGGATAAAAGATCTGTCTAAAGAGCAATCTGTCTTTGACAGTCATTAAGAACTCATGTTGTAGTATGACATAGTGAGACTGTGACAGCTAAATTCTCCTGTCCTCTATCAGACACAAGTCTTGGAAGAGATGAATTTGGTGCACTTGTCTTGTTTTTTGTTTTGTTTTGAATTAAGTACATGCAGAAGTGAATGGGTAGAATCAACTTGATGAGCAAGTTAGGTAAAATCACCTCTCCCGTCCCTGAGGTCTGATAGAGTTTTGTTGCATCATATTCCTTCAGTGATTAAAGTGTCCTAAAGACTTTGGAGGGTCCTTGCTAAAGGTAGGTGAAACATTTTTGAAGCACAATATATTAATTGATTTGGTAGATAGTAGTTATTCATAATGCAATAAATAACAATCTTTTCTTAGTCCACATTTTTGCCTGTATGCGATTTTATTACCATCGTTCCTTAAGTGACTTATGTTCCTTCATACATAAGTAGTTTAGTTTTCTAAAGCCAGCCTTCACATATTTATTTACTGCACTGATATGCAGTATAAGTCAACAATATTGTGACCAAATAAGCTTGGAGAGTATTGGTTGTAACCTGGAATGCTTTCACTGTGATTTGTGCCTTAATATTGCCAAAAATAATACTATGTGCAACCCTGAGGAGGGTATATGTATGTGTTTAATTTTCTCTGGTTTATAAGGAGAGGAAAATGAGGGGGCTTTTTTTAATCCATAGATTGTTTTGGTGTAAAAATTAGCATGCAAATTAGCCTAAGTGGAGGTTTTTTCACTCTGTAGCATAAGAAAGTGGAGGTCCAGAAAAAAATTGTCTGCAGATGTCGTATTAAAATGTTAATATATCTTAACTATTTCTGAAACAGAGTAATATGCTTGTGTTAGGAACATTTGGAATCCTTGGAGAGGAGTTAAAAACCGGGTGTTAGGCTGTTTTTTGGGGGTGGTCTTTGGCCAGATTTTTCTACAGTACTTTTGCTTGAATATTTTCCCTTCTGTCTTGAATTTTTTGTAAATCATTTATCAAGTGTGAAGTGTGTTAACTGTGCTAAAGCCTTTAAGGAATTTTTCCTCGCTGCTTATAGCTGCTTTTTAAGGTGTGTGTGGGGAAACCAAATATGATAGGGAGTATGGAGAGAAGAGAATTGTACATGAAAAAACAGTTGCCCTGACTTTGAATCTTTTTTAGTGATGAATTGTCAGGAACTGATAAATTGTAAGGAAAAAAAAAAAAGCATGAGTTACTGTCATAGTGCAGATAACTTCACACTTTAAAGATTTAATAGAAATATTATGGTGATTTAGAATTTTGATTCATTGTTTATATTTACAAGCAGGCCTGAAAAGCTATTTTTTAATATATATATATTTTTTAAAGTTATATATACAGACTTTTTTTTTCACTTCATTACAATTCTTATTCTGCAAAAATTTGGGGATATGCTTGTTTTATATCCATTCTAAACAGAAAGGTTAACACAACTGACAGTAATGTTAAAGTAGTATTTAAGTCTGTTAGTTATTTTCAGATATATAGCAGAGTCAGTAGTAAAGTCTTAAATACTTGTTTAAAACTCCAATAATACTACTGCCACATAATATTTTACTTTATAAATGCATACTTAACTGTTTTGAATGTCAAGGTATTTCAGATATATGTGCTTTTTAAGTTCCCTAGCGTAAAAGAGGCTAGACAGATGGAAATTCAAAAGGGGGGGAGGTGTGTGTCTGTATATATACATGTCTGTAAAATTGCTGAATGCAATGCTTTTGAGTGTCTTGTCTAGTCAGTAGGCAGTTTGGGTGGCCAAACACCGGAACAGGTTGCCCAGAGAAGTTGTGGAGTGAATTCAAAACATGACTGGACAAACCTGGGCAATCTTCTCTGGCTGACCCTGCTTGACCGGGGGATTGGACTAGATGATCTCATGAGGTCACTTCCAACCTCAAACCTTCTATGATTCTGGAATTCAGTGCTCTTTGAACAGGTGGAATCCAGGGCATATGCTGGAGTTTGAAAATTCAGTGTGTATTTGAGTTCAGAGAACTAATTAAACTAATTTCTTACCAAGTACAATTTTTGTCTGGATTATTGTGAGCTATACACTTCCCTTGTTTTTGTTTTCAGGTTTGCTTTACTGAGCTTGAAAGCAGTCATCGTCTTCACTAAAAGGATGCTGTAGATGAACAAAATGTTTCCTATATTCCTTTACAGGAGTGGTTTTTAGGTAAAGCATTATATGATGAAGAATCTACAATAATTCACCATTATGCCTTTGCTGAAAATCCTACAGCCTTTAAATTTCCAGATTTTGCTGCTGGTTGGGCACTCAGCATTCCACTTGTTAACAAGTAAGAATTGAATTTTTAATCATTTCTTGTTTATTGATCGTAATTAAGAATGTTTAATTTATACCATTTTAATAGATTATAATATTATTTTAATGAGTTATGATTTCATATGGGTTAGTGTTTTCTATAAAGATGAAGATGTTCCTGCAAGTACAGCTGAAGGTCTTATTACAGATCATGTAGCTATGTCAAATAGTCAAATGAAGTTGCTGATTGCAGTGTACTTAACCAGTGTAGTCTGGCCTCTCATGGATTTGACTGCAGAGCCTACACACAGCTTTTGCTGCTGCCATGTATATTATCAGCATCCATGCACCTTAGTTTGAGGATGTAAGGTGTGTAGCAAGACATTCAGTCAGACACAGTAATGTAAAACTAGCTCTGGGTATGCCTAAATAGACTTGTGCTCCCACCATAAACATATAGGGAAACCAGTCCTTTGATAAAATTCCATTTCTTCCTTATTCTATACTTTGCCAGCATAATTATAAATAAACACTTAAGAATTCAAGGGTACAGGAAGAGATTTCTATTTCATTACTATACGTGGGATTTATTTTATTTCACTCTGCCTATATAAAAGTTAAGTATGTGTCAGTTAGTTGATAGTTGTCCAGTACTCGTTAATCAACTAGTTCGGTACCATCCCTTGTCACTTTAAAAGTGTATTTTCCTCCAGACAGCAGCTTTAGTCCTGGGTTGTAGAGTGACTGCATTGCTCTCTAGAAATGTTTCTCATGCTATAGAGACAACCTAGATATTTATTTCAGATTAGATGCTTAGTTTTTATGAGATTTCAGAAGTCGAATGCGTCTTGCTGCAGTAAGGATTGATGTTTTTATAAATTGAAAGTGTCTAACTAACTGCTTTGGAATACAAAAGAAAGAATGTTCTCTGAGGTGTGAGATGCTGATCAATACTGACCTTCAAACACACTGCTTTTGAGCTGTTGAAAATGTTATGCCACACTATCCATCTATTTCACATGAGAACTTACTTCTTGGGTAGGAAGAATATATCAAAATATGTGTGCAGAAAACTAGTATTAACATCATCACACTGTGCTCAGTTGGAAGAAAAGAAAGTATATGAAAAAAATACAAGTTGCTTCTTGGGGCAATAAATACAGAAGTGTGGTTTATTGTCTTTTTCCACCTATAAGATGGTCAATAATACCAGCCACGCTTTGCTGCAAAAGCTAGTGATTGATTTTGGTTTTAAATATTTTTTCTGAGTAAATTTCTTCATCTTTAATTATACAGGCTTGCAAAGATGTTGAAAAGTGAACCACTCAAATCAGACTTCACAATTGATTTAAAACATGAGGTAAGCAGTGATGTGATGAAAGAGAAAATTGTCTCATCTATATGTTCAAATGGTGATAAATGATAATGGTAATAACATTTTTCACAGACATTTCTAAATAGTTTGGCTGCAATGGTGTGTTTAATTTTTTTCCTTTAGAATGTTGTAGTACTTTAAAAGCATATTTCAAGCATAGAAGAATTAATGAATAAAATAATTGCATTCCTATATGAATATGTACATGGTAGTATACAGTGAGGTTTCTTCTCAGGCTTGCTGTATGAGGGAGAGAGACTTATATTTCACGAAGAATAAGCTGACTTGAAGAGTAGCCAGCCTCACTCACTTTCTAATCAGAGCTAAACATGATGTTGTGTGAACAATCGCTTCTGTAACTTGCAGCATAGAAGTCTGGAAAATTTTTTACCTCTGATTTGCAGAAGTTTTAAAAGGTAGTCTCTAGGTCTTTCAGACAATAAGTGAATTGACTGAAAGGATGGTGGGAAGAAGGGAGCAGGGGATCTGAAAGAACAAGTATGCTACTTTTTCTGAAGCTTTTTTACTTTTTCTACCTTTTTTACTTTTTCTACCTTTTTTTACTTTTTCTACCTTTTTTTTACCTTTTCTACCTTTTTTTACTTTTTCTACCTTTTTTTACTTTTTCTACCTTTTTTTACTTTTTCTACCTTTTTTTACTTTTTCTACCTTTTTTTACTTTTTCTACCTTTTTTTACTTTTTCTACCTTTTTTTTCCCTTTTCTACCTTTTTTTTTACTTTTTCTGCCTTCAAAATGTTTTTACTGTCTCCAAAGTTAACTTCTGAAGAAGGATGGAAGGGGAGGATGAATCTGGAATAAGCTTGCAGATTTTGGACTGAGTAGTGTTCAATTTGTTTTAATTTTTTAAAACTTCTGGAAATGAACTATAAGTTGTGGTTCCATCCCAGAAAAAAACAAACGCTTAACTTAAAACTACTGCTGTTGTTCCAGGTCTTCATTCTGTAATGAGTAGAAACCTCCTCATTTGCAACATAAATCTAGAGTGTTTTTATACTCTATAAATTGGTGGCATACTTGAATGTACTTGGTTTTGTGCCAACACTATTCTTTTACACAGTTTCCCCTTCTTGACTGATGTATTTCTCAAAAGCAATTGGACCACTTTCAACTTTCATTTCTGTTATGTGAAACAAGCCAACAAGCTGTTTCTTTCCTCTTGTTAATTCTTCCAAATGCAAGACCTTGGGCTTTACACTGTTAATCTTCTTTTTGTAAGTTACCTCAAAGTCGTTAGCATATTTCCAGTATTCCAGTCTCAGCACTAACAAAGCCTCTAAATGTACTGTCATTAAAAAAACCAAAAATCATTACCAGACATTTATTTTCTGTGCCATGGATTGCTTAATGAAAAACAATTGATCACTTGCATGGCAAAATGACTTCCATCCACTTCTCTTAGTGCTAGCAGTTCTTTGCATGTGTTTCATTTCAAGTTTATTGCCATTGATAACCTACTTCAGCCCTGTAGCTACTCTTTCTGCACAGACTCATGTCTCCCTAGAGACAGTTCCATTCCCCCTCATTTAGTTTGTAAATTACCATCTTCTCCTTTTTAAATAATTCTAATCTCTGTCCTCCTTGCATGAATCAAGATTGACAACAAATCAAATTATATAATCTGTGATCTTTAATGATTCTGTGTAAAGTTTAAATTTATGAAGTATGATAAATCTTTTAAGAAATGCTTTAGTTTGATAGAGTCCTACTAACATCTACCTCTAGTCTTTGGTATTTTATTGTGCTCTGTATTTTCACCCTAATACTTTCCAAGTCCCTATTACTTATATCCATAACATTTGTGTCACTTTCCATCTGGAAGGCCTACCTTGCTATACCAGTATGGAAAAGGGGTTTTACCATGCTTCTGTTCACTTGTAAATTGGTTTTTAGACTTTTTCTAACAGTGCAATATATAGCATATTCCTGGATCCATATGCAAAACCAGAAGTGGAGAACAGATTTTTTTTTTTATATCTAATACTAGATTTGAACTAGGACTAAGACCATTTTTTTTCTCTTTTTATTCTAAATCCATTTCCATTGTTTTAGGAATAGTCTGTCATCCTGTTCTGTAACCCAAAAGGGTCACTTAACTTGTGAAATGTGATAGCTTCACACCATTCTAAGGCTTTCTATTGAAGATTTCGTTATTCAGAGGGAAGTCTTAGCACATTGTGAACTTTCTTAAATAATTCATGTTAAATTACAATTGTTAAATATACTTTGTGGTGCTGGAGCATTGCTTCTTTGTTGGTTCATGTGATAGACATTAATTCTGAATAGCTGAATTCTGAACTAATAAAATCTTTAAGTGTGCTGGAAGCTTTTTAGAAATCCCATCCCTTGCTGTTATGTAGTCTTCCAGCTACAAGGCAGGGTCAACAACCACTTGCATCCTATAATGTGAATGTGGTCACAAGGCAAAAAGGTAACCTTGTTTGTGTTTATTTGCTGCTCCTTACTGTGAACGTGTATGTGTTGTGTCACTTGCGTACTCCAAGCATTATCAACGGTATTCGTCGTAACTGCTAATCGTGCTTATGCCTTTTCTTCCCTATAGAGTGGCCTTTCCCTGTAGTACTTTGTTGATCTCATCTGTAATGCTAAGATCAGCTGTGTTTTCACAGCAATCGCACAATGCAAATGCTCACAAACTGATGACCAGTGCTCGAGCAGTTGTATGCCCTGAGACTTCATTTCTGATATAAAAATGTTTTCTGTTGTGATAGATTGCCCTGTATATTTGGCAGAAAGGGGAAGGACCACATCTTACTCCAGTGCCTGAGTTCTGCACAGATGATGTAAACTCATATAAGGCTGATCATTGTGCAACAACATTCAGTAATTTTCTACCACTGTGTGTAAGTACCATATTTAAAATATCACTTACCTAGTAAAGGTAAAACACCTACTAAAATGCATCATACTAGACTTTAAAAACATTAAGAAAGCATTTTTCAATAAGTTTTAAAAAAGCTTGTTCTGACATTTGTCTGGTTTTGGATATGCTTTCAGGCTTCCATGGAACAGGTATTTCTTGGCAAACAAATACTGCATGTGCTTTAATGGGTATTTCTACCATAATGTTTGATCAGCACAGGATCTATAAAGTGTTTCTCTTTACATTTCTGTGAGATGCTGAAGAACAGATGATTTATCTATTAACAGATGAGAGTCTAAAATTTGTTGAGGCTAGAGATAAAATATAATACAGTATTTGGTTCATTGAAGTACAACCCATCTCTTTCACCTCTAGGGGAATACCTTTATGATACTATGAGTTAAGCATTGCCAAAAAGTGTTCCATTTTACCATGAGAACTTAATTCTAGGTGCAAAAAACTAAACCAAACCAAAAAACCCAGCAACCGGAATAAAACTTGTTAAATGATTTTATTGCAGCTGAAGAAATTCAAAATTTCGAATATGTACTATTTAAGCTTCTTTTTCCAAGTATGATACAGTTCAATATGTTCTCACAGGGATTAATTTATAAAAACACCAAAACACATTTGTTTTCAGATGAATCATTCTTAGTTCAACGTTTCTACTACTCAATTCTTTTTTCCTAATGATAGGAGTTTTAGTTCACATTAGAATAGTACATCAATGGAGAAATTATTTCAATAATGTTATTTCAGGGATTTTAAACAGCTAGCCACCTTTTTTCAAGAGACAAATGTACTTTCTAGTGTTGTACTAGTATACTATTCTACTTGGTGTACTCTATGATGGAAAACTATTTTTTGTTTTATTATATGTATGGACATACCTATCCTTTAAAATGTTACAGGCAGAGTCTGCAATTTAAAACTTAGGTTTTGTTCTGTTCATACAGGGAGAGCCAGTGAAAAAGGAAGATGTTTTTATTGCTGTAAAAACATGTCGGAAATTTCATGGTGACAGAAGTAAGTTGTCGGTTGATCAAGGCAATACTTCTATGCAATAGAGTTTATGAAATTAATATTAGTAAAACAATTTGATACGTGCTGTGCATCTAGCTCTTGGGCCTAAATGCTTGCCAAACCCACTGCGAAACAAAAAAGCTACAGAATTGTAAATAGCTTATTATTTAGGTAGTATTGTTTTGTGCTATTCAGAATTCTTTAGGACTCCTTTTCATTACCATGCAAAGAAATATGTCAGTTAACAAGATGCATAAATGTTTTGATCAGATATTTATTTTAATCAAGTTACTTGTGTTTCAATCTCAACAATTGTTTTGTAGTACCTGTTGTGAAGCAGACTTGGGAATCAGAAGCTGCTCTTATTGAATACTACAGTGACTATGCAGATGTCTCCATTCCCACTATAGATTTAGGTATACCTAATACTGACAGAGGTGAGCTATTGACTGTTGTTGTCAGTTTTGTGCAAATAGCTGTCTAAAGATAGAAGGTTTTATGGATGGTATCTTTATTTCATATGCAGTACATAATTTAGAAATTCTGAATTTCTGTAGCACATTTTTGCAGACTAAATTAAAGAATGCTTTTGCCACTCAGGGAATGAGGGAATGGAGAGTGCAGTTCAAATGTGTAGCCAGAATGTTCTTTTTAGGGGAAACATAAAATCTATATGAAAGCATGGTACGCTGATACACTCAATGAGACAAAAATTGGTGTTGTTACTCATGGTAAGACTATGAGTAACATCAACAATAGTAGCAGAAGTCATAGGTTTATTTCAAAAACTGTAGACAATGACAGCTGATCTCTTGAGCATAAACTACTTGCCATGTGGTCATGATTCTATGACCCCAGAACTGGATGAAGTACTCCAGGTGAGGTCTCATGAGGGCAGAGTAGAGGGGCAGAATTACCTCCCTTGACCTGCTGGTCATTCCTCTCCTGATGCAGCCCAGGATATGGTTGGCCTTCTGGGCTGCAGGTGCTCACATCCAGCTTCTCATCCACCATGACCCCCAAGTCCTTCTCTGCAGGGCTGCTTTTCATGATTTCATCTCCTAGACTGTAATCATGCCTAGGATTGCCCTGTCACAAGTGCAAGACCTTACACTTGGACTTGTTGAACCTCATATGGCTCTCATGGGCCCAATTTACAAGTTTATCCAAGTCCCTCTGAAGGCATCCTATCCTTCCGGTGTAGAGCTTCATGTCATCTGCAGGCTTGCTGAGGGTGCATTCGATCCCACAGCCTATGCCATTAATAAAGATGTTGAAGAGCACCAGTCCCAAGACAGAGCCTTGAGGGACACCACTCGTCACTGGTCTCCACCCAGATGTAGAGCCAATGACTGCAAATCTGGCCACTTCCATTCAGCCAATTACTTATCGATTTAGTGGTCCACCCTTCAAATTCACCTTTCTCCAATTTAGAGATCAGGATGTCATGTGAAACCTTGTCAAATGCCTTAGAGAAATCTAGGCAGACCACATCAATTGGTCTTCCCAAAATATATCTTGGAGTATTTTGCAGAACAAGTTTCAGTCTTAGTCTCCTTATTCTATGGTCTTTGAAATTAAGAGTAGCAGTTTGCCCAACAGGTTAACAGGATAGGTAGAACAGAGTTTATTTTTCAAGTTTAATTTAATTTAAAGAACTTCCATACTTCAGCATTCTTCAAAAGTACATTCCTGCATAGCAAGCAGTGGTTCTGTTGGAACAATTTGTACAAATACCACTCAGCACAATGAAGGATGCATTTTAAATTTGCATCTTAAAGATTTTGTCAGTCATTTCCGAAATATTTTGCATAGTGCAGTAAAATATTTACTATATAAATAATTATGTATTACAAAATCTCACTTTATTTACATGTATATTCTGTTATTTCTCTTCATTTAGGTCACTGTGGGAAAACTTTTGCCATATTGGAAAGGTTTTTGAATCATAGCTCTCCAAAAACTCCTTGGTTGGTCATAGTGGATGATGACACACTGATAAGGTACACATTGCAGTACTTCAGGAATTACCACAGTTCATGTCAATAGGAGTTTTAACAATATTCATCTCTTCTGTATTTAAGAGCTACAGCTGTTCTATTAGTTATGTAGCCTTATATTCCTTTAAGAAAACAAAATTGTTACTTTCAGCATTCCTTGACTGATACTAAAATGAATTTTCATATTGTAGTATCTTCAGGCTCCGGAAAGTGCTCAGCTGCTATGACCCAAACGAACCAGTGTTTCTTGGCGAGCGTTACGGTTATGGCTTGGGAACAGGAGGATATAGTTATATCACTGGCGGAGGAGGGTAATTGATTTAAATGAATGTACATCAGTCCCTGCTTTTGAATGCACATGCTTAGAGTTACAACACAGATCAATTTCAACAGAAATTGATGGTTCCTAATATGATTAAAATGTCATAATGCTCAAGGACCCACCAGGTAAGAAGTTAACGCTGCCCGTTAGGAGCAGATTTGTAGAGCAAAACTGTTGGTGCTGAGGACGGTGCATGTTTCAGAAGGGGTTGTTTTGGCTTCACTGCTCTTGTGAACTGGGTGCCTATTATCAGTATCTGCAGCCCATGTTCTTCTTATAAATACAATGTGGTCTTGTTTCATCTAATAGAATTTATTCTGTGTACTTAGAGACCATCTTACTATGTGATTCAAAGTGTAGTAAGCACAGATAATTGGGACAATTGCTACCAAAAAAAGTACCTTCATGATCTGAACTGTTTTGGAGTTTGCGGGAGAACCCAAAGCATATCTGGGGATACAAATTGCCAGAATGAAAATACTTGTTCCTGACCTCTTTCTTTGCCCAAGCATGGAGAAAAATTATTGTGATTCTCTTCCTGCTTCTGAACTTCATGAGATGATTTATGGAGAGATGGGTGAGGAAGGAGTTTGATGATGTCCCGGAAAGTAGTTTCTGATAGGAGATCATTGTGGTTTATCTTATGCACAAGACACAGGGATCCCTGTGACTGTATGCAAAATTTGGTTCAATTAACATATATATGCACTTTCAGGTTGACTCATATTACGATAAGAATGACCTTCAGACTGTGATCTGTCCATCTGTCTAAAGCAAGTAGTATAAATGTCTGAATGTCCCTGGTGTCTTTTTCTGTGAAAAGTAATGGCTGTAACAACTTTCTAGATTCTTTTGAATACATTAGAGTATAGATGCGAATATCCCTTTAAAGTCTTGGCCAAATTTAAGAGGAATTATTAGCTGCAGTAAAAATAGTGGCTAGCTAAGTAATTGTTGGAATAACAACAAATGACATAATTGGTATAATTAATTTTGATTATCTAAACTAATTGTCTTTCAGAAAATGATTCTTGCACTACTCATCAGTACTAAAATGTTAAAATTTCTGATATGGTGTAGCATAGGGCCACATTTTGTCTTGCTGTTTTATGTAATTTAGCAATATTTACTAATTACAATAATTTGGCTTCTCTAAGAGTTACTGTCTTGCATGTTTCATTTGCTTTTTTTATTCAGGATGGTTTTCAGCAGAATAGCTGTTCAGAAACTACTTGCTAGTAAATGCCGATGCTACAGTATGGATGCACCTGATGACATGGTCCTTGGGATGTGTTTCAGTGGCTTAGGAATCCCTGTAACACATAGTCCACTTTTCCATCAGGTCAGAGAGTTATTTTAACTAGTATTTTAAATATATTCCTTCTTATAAGTATATACATAATACAGGAATAAGAAATACTGTAAACTTATAAATATTACAGACTCGATCAATGTGTAATAGTGATAACCAAGATGCTGCTGCTGTGCCTTATTTCTCTTCAGAAAAACTTTGGTCAAGCAAATAAGAATCTTCTTAAAGCATGGATCACTACAGTGGTTTAACAGTGCATAAGATATTTCAGTTACCTTATGACTACATTTTATAAAAAAATGCAGGGTGGGAACTTTGAAAAACAAATAGAATTAGGAGCCACATGCTTGGAATACTTCTGATATGTCCTCTAAGAAAAGGAAAAAACCCCACACCTCAGTGGTTTTTTTTCTTCAGGTAACGGAGATTGACTGTGAATTTTTTCAGTATATTTGTCCTCTCTACTTAGTTTTTCTATCGATTCAGTGTTTACTATTCTGAAATATCTCATCAGTGAAGATGTAAAATGTAAAAGTACTCCCAGAACTGTTGCTTCTGTGCTGGATTCTGAAGAATGGTATAAATATGATAAGTAGCTCTGTGCTAGCACAAGGAAAAAAAAGGTCACAAAACATAATATATTCTCCAGGTTGGAAGAGGTAGGTTGGCATACATTTGAATCTTGTTTCTGTCTTCCAAAATACTTAATGACCTAACTTGGTGTCACAGTGGAAAACATGATGCATTGAGTCCCAGAGACATTTGCTGCCTTGTAAAACAAATAAATACTTTAACTTCCTCCTATGGCATTAAAGAGAAGCAGCTTTCAGGATTTTTCCCAAACAGCACACAACTTTTTTAAAAAACAGCATTTAAATCAATATAGTGGCTTTGATGTTTTTCGGGTGTTAAGTCTAGTTTAAAAGCTGGGAAGACCTGTGTATCTGAATATGAACAGAGATTAAGATAATAGGCTACTCAAAAAGTAGGAAATTGCTGTGTAATTCAAAGCAGCTGTCAGTGGAGGGGAAAGTTTGCTGTTTAAATTACCAGGTTTTCCTATAGTAAGATTCTCTTGCTGATTACATTTGCTATTTAGAGAAAAGGGAAGACTGAGACAGCACTATACAATATTTTAATTCCTCGTCCATATTAAAAAAACCCTGTTTATTTTCCTATTTTGTTTATCATCGTTTACTCCTTTCAGTATAGAAAGAGAGCAAATAATGCATCTTATAAAATCAGCAATTATTGAATAATTTAACAAGACAATGCACTTGCTTAGAAGTCAGAAAGAACAGAACTCATTTTGCAGATCTGTAGGAACAGCCCTTATACAAGAAACAAAAGCACACCCTGGAGTCACTTTGAAAGTGAAATCATAGCACTTTGATTTTTCCATACAGAAATTACACTTGCATTGTCATTAATCTTTACTTTTGCTTAGAACAAATTCTAATTTAACATACCTTGAAGAAAAATTGACCTTGAGTGTGCTTACTGTATGAATTCCACTACTATGCAGCAAAGATTTTTAAGAGTGAGAAAACCAAAATTGGATTTTCTGTCAACCAGAAAATTATTTTTTAAAGACCTGGCTGAAATATTATAATGTACAACGTTCCTTGAAATACATGAATCCAAAATTGTACTAAGTATATATTACGAAACAGAAGCAAATATATGTTCATCCTTAGAGTGTCTGTGATGTAACAGTGCTTCCTCAGTTGTGCTGGTTTCCTGTTTGTTTACTTGCTGAGGTAGATACATATTCTGTAACCTGCTCTGCAGGCTTTTGGCATGGTGAAACTCTTAAAACGGGAAGCTTCCCATGCTGAGTAGCAGGCAGGATTGTGGTGTTAAAACCACAAAATCTGGGCAAGAGCAACCTGTTTGGCTTTTGTAAAATAATTAAATACAAATTCTAGCAAAAAGAGGAAAAGATTGCAATAATTGATTCCACAAAATGTAAGGAAGAAGATATTCAGGGACATGTCTTAAGGTCAGCCACCCATAAAGCATTATGGTTCTTCGAGAGCAATAAAATAAAAATAATAGTTGTTAGAGCAGATCTCATTCTTTGACAATTATCATACACCAAAATTTTGTTTGTAGCTCAATAAAGAGGTGATTTATTTTCAAAGAGTAAAAAACCTTTTGTCTCAGATATCTAAAAACTGTCTCTATTCAAAGTTAATTCTTCCTGGTTTTGAAACCTAAATGAGTTAGGCTCCCTCTTTATTTACCTGATGGAATTTTAAAAAATGAACACTCTGTGCTTTAACTATTACAATAAAAAAAACCCAATAACACACATTCAGATTTTTATAAGGGCAAAGTCTGCTGCCTAATTTTATGACAGGAGAGTATATAGAATTTCTTGAACACAGCATGTGGAATCCATTAATACTGCCATAAGTAGGTGAGGCATGCAGCATTAAGTCAGTTACTATCCGAGGCATCAAGTCAGTGATTTAGTATCCAAATCACTCAATTTTCTTCTTATGTTTTACATCTGGAAAAAAAACAATGCATGCCTTTCATGCATTTCTCCTTACAAAGACTGTACTTACAGTGGAAACATCTAGATATTTTACCAGAGACCAAGGACTGCAGCTTCTTTGCATAATGATGCACTTACATGCCATTAAGCTGTCACAAGAATTGGAACATGCTCGGTGCCTTAAGAATGCAGCTGCATCATGTGTCTGTGTTGTATTTCTGTCTCTCTTGATACAACCTAGTAAGGAATAACAAGCAGTTTTCTGGCACCACAATTATTTCTGACATTTGGTAACTTCTCCCCATCATAAAGCTTCATATATTTTGGCTGCTTATGGCCTTGTGAAATCTTACAGTCACACTGGAAGTGCTGGCAACTCTAGTTAAGAGGAGGAGAAAACAAATATTGCTTTAAATCTTTTTGTCATTATTGAACCAAAACTGTATATTCAAAAAGATGCAATGCAAACTACACTGATACCACTTCCTTTCATAGGTGGTGACCATTTCATCCTGAGAAATAGAGCATATTTGATATCAGTGTACTTCATAGCATGGTGACTGCAGTGCAGGTTGAAGATCTAACTAATGCTTATCAGTTGAATGATTTCAAAACCCCTTTGCCACCATCTTGTGTATTTTGTCGATGCCACATTGCTTTGTTGTGATGCAGAGGCCATTGAACAATGATGCTTTCTTGTTCTGAAATGATTCCTTGTCGCTGAGTACTAGTGCTTTTGGTTTATTTTTCCGTCTTAGGCAAGGCCAATGGACTACCCAAAAGGCTACCTTTCTCACCAAATTCCCGTATCATTTCACAAGCATTGGAATATTGATCCAGTGAAGGTATACTTCACGTGGCTGGCACCAAACACAGAAGAGTCACTTAATGGAAAGAAAGTTGGACATAACAGAGAGGATTTATAAACCGTAGAAGAATGTAAGTGTTGATTAATGTCCTGCAGATGAGAGACAGTCAATACTGTGATTTTTGTGGTGTTTTCGCGTTGTTCATGACATAGAAGACAACCTTTTGTTCCTGTTTGTTACATTCCTTCAGAGCAGTGGAAGAAGGGGCCTAATTGACTTTTGGATTCTTTTGTTACACTTAGTTTCCTTTTAAAATGTTTTTTGACCTTTTGTATACCAATGGACTTGACGCATATTTTGAATGTCTCGCACAACTTTATCTGTGTTCTGGTTTGAGCTTTGAGTCACACAGCTTCAATTTACGTTTCCTTCCTTTGTTCTCCCAAAGTTATGTATCTGAGAGCCTAGTACTGAACATGTGTTGGACATCTATTGAACATCATCTTTCACTGACCTACAGAAAACAGTTCTCTAAACTGTTCTGAAACAGGGTCTTGATAAATCATAGGACACTTTATTCCTGTGACCAGAAGCTAGATTGTGTGAAGGTTGTATTCCTTTATACTCATTTAAAATAGAAATGTTGTCGTTTCCTGGAATAGATAGACCCAGCGTGAAATGCTGTTGTACCTTTGGAAGTTTATTAGCATTTGTGAGGAAAGTTATGTTCAAAATCGAGAAAGAACCTTAAAGACAGGGATTTCTTACATGGCCACGAGAGGTCACTGTGGCTTCTTCAGAAACCTAACTCACCGTGTTTCTATTGGGCAAGTACAAATGTGACTTAAGGCAGAACTAACACTTCAGTGTTTCTGATGTCTGCATTTCAATAGTGTATGGATGCCAGCTTTAAAAGTTTGTAGTATTCCTAATTTATATAATCAAGATTAAGTAATCTTATGCATACAACTTGATTCATATTTAAAATGTTTTTTCCCTTTGAGTAATTCGGTTTTGTAAAAACATTTGTACAAAAAAGTGGTTTTAGAATGTTCTAAACTAATTTTTATATTGTAAAACTGCTCCTTTTAAGATGACAGTATATGGCACTTGTATGCTGTTATTTAACTCTGCTTGCTATGTTGTAACCAAATACAGGGTCTTTAAGCCATACTGCTGTAGTAATTTGTGTTTTGTTTTCTTTTAGTAGGTTAAAAAATTGATTCCATTCCAAAGTAATGCAATACTTCATATTAAGTCAAAGTAGGGGAGCTGCTGATTCCTGTTTCAGTAATTACTGAAGTTGTATAAACACTTGTTTGTGAATGTAGTCTGTGGACCTGTAAGCCTTTGAATAGCAAGCACATATTCATAGTAGATTCAAATTCTGATTAAATAGGAGCAATCCATGTTATGTCTTTTTTCTTCCCACTATCAGTGCCTTAAACAGTAGACATTTACTGATACCAGGACTACATTCTCCAGTGTGCTGGCTGAATTGTTACTGTTTAGAACTGTGGAAGCTGAATAAAAGCATTCTTCTTTAACCTTTTGTACCTTCTTCCTCTTTACAAACCAAGTACAGGATTATTTAAGCACCCATGTCATAATGTTATCATCCAAATAGTATTCTGTGGTCAGTTGCACTAAAAGGCAGCTTAAACTTTCTTCCTTTTTTTTTTTTTTTTTTTGCCATGTTCTGTCCTGACATGCTTCCCCAAATTAGGTTAATTTTCAAATCTCTAATTTTGTGGAAATGAAAAATACTTTTGCAATGGACAAAATGTGACAGGGAATCTTGGTGCTATCACAAAATATGTTGTTATCAAATTCTCCTAAGGTCTTGCAATGTAGTCTATTCACTTCACACTGACTCTGTGAAGGCATAAGGGGTTTGGCAAAGACAATGAGCTCTGTATCTGCTGTGTTGCATTTATAGGCTTCTGTTTTGTTCAGATTGGAGCCATTGACTCATTCATTGCTTACTTACTTGGACTTTTACTTCTGGTCTGACAACTCACAAGATGTGAAGCTTTTTATATTAAATTTTATTTTGGAAAACTCAGCAAGGCTGTTACTTTAGGCTGTAACCTAAAGACAAAATTGTGCATTAATGAGCTTGAACAGTTTCTAAGGAAAATCAAGAGGATTACAAATGGTGTAATGTTAAAGCAAAACAAGAGAAGGGGATTTCACAATTCACTTTTGTAACCGGCAGATCAAAACAGGACTAAAAACTTGACTGCAAAGTCAAGTTGACTGCTTGAAGTTGGCTATTCTGTGACTTTCCAGAATTGTGGTGTGAAAAAGAAAACCTAGGAATTATTACTATTTGTCTTTAATGTTTATAACATAGAAAATTACTATGTATTAAGATACTTCTTTCATGAAATTCTCTTGATAACTTGGTTGGTTAATCTGCTTTCAGGAGCTTAAAAAAATCTTGAAATACTGGTACCTTCAATGTAGCAGGATATGTAAATGATGAGTGATAAAATATTTGAATCCCACATTTGATCACAAGTGCAAATGAGGACTGTGAATCTGTTTTTATTTCCCTACATCTGCAGGTGTCCCAGGCACGGAGAGACCCAAAAGGGACTGATCTTTGTCTCTTCCTCTGTGAGAAGGAAAGTGGGCAAGAGTCTGAGGCAGCTTGCCAGTTGGGTAACATCTTTTTTTGTGCAGGAAAATTTTGTCCTAACAGCAGCTCTAATGACTGCAGCATGGAGTGAGGAGTTGAACAGCATTATTTTCAGCTCCTTAATTTCCTTAATTTTTAGGACCTTTGTTGTCATGGCTGGAAGTAGGATATGTCTCAGCCAGATGCCCAAGACACCATTCCATTAGATTCTTGGAAACTGAGATCAGCACTGGGTAAAGACTACTAGCAGGCTACTGTGAAGTGCCTTCAAAGTAAGTAATGCCACTTTATTAGCAAAATACATGGAAAAGTAGCAAGAGGTTTGCTTTGTACAACACCATAAAACTCTGAAGGTTTTTGTTCCTTGGACTCCATATTAATAAATATATTAATTTCCTTTAATGGAATTTCTTCTGCTTATTTTTTATATGAAACTGAAGGAGAAATTTAGAATAATTAGCAAAATGTTCCTTGATTATGCCACTTCACCATACATTTACTGAGAAAACTGTACTAGCTGCTTCTGGTTGATTGGATCTGTTGTATTTCATTCCCCTCAAGGAGTACCTGTCAGAGGTGTTTCTCAAGAGTACAACACATTTTCACAGAAACTCGGGATTGCAGAATATCCCAGGTGTTTCTGGTGGTCACCTAATCCAACACCCCTGCTCAGGTAGGGCCACCTAGAGCCAGCCAGCCCACGTACAGACTTTGAACATCTCCAAGGATGGAGATCCAACCATCTCTCTAGGCAACCTGTGCCAGTGTTTGACCATCCTGGCAATATAAAGGGGGTTTCTTATGTTTAATTGGACTTCCCTGTGTTTCAGGTTGTGTCCACTGCCTCTTGTTCTGTCACCGAGAAGACTTTGGCTCTGTCTCTTCTACCTCCTCTCATTAGATACTTATTGATAAGATCCTCTGTGAACCTCTGCCTCTGAGAAGTCCCTGGGGCTGCCTAGCAGAGGTTCAGATTCAATCTATTTTTTTACTTACTTACCAGGTTCTCTTTAACCTGGCAAGGTGACTGCAGGCACTTTCCTCCAGAGCATGTTTACAGGTTTTTTAATAACTGTCAGAGTGCCAGGCATGTGCTGCGTGGTGAGAAGCTGCTAGGAATAATTAGCACCGAGGGGAAAATGTCAAGGAGATTCAGATGTAACATTTATACAAAATGCTATTGCTTTTTATAGTTCCTGTCAGTGGCAGCACTCACAGGTGACAAGGATCTTTTCTACTAAGAAATGTTTGGCAAAGTTCTGGCCATGTTGCTTTGGACATAGAGCAGCTCTTTGCAGCTGAGGGTCAGTTAGGTCCTCTGTGAGACCAAAGATAGAAAAATAAATGTGGTGTTCGTTAGTGGATATTGGGCTTTGACATCTGGAGCACTGTGAGGAAGGTTGCAAGACTGTCTTAATTCTGTCATTTTAGAACTCTTTGCAATATACCTCATGGAATAACTATTTCACAAACAGAAATAGCCCACGTTAGACCAATACAAATCATGTTTGCATTGACTGAGTCATCCCCTTCAAGGTACAATCAATTATTCAAGAAGTACACCTCCAAATGTTGCATAAAAGCTCTCTTCCTACTGAAATTATCAAATATGTTTAAAAATTTACTAAGAGGAGATGATAGCTTAAAATACCTCTGTGACCTTCTAATTATTTTCAGGATAGGTTCAAAGCCAGTATAACAGGCACAGGGAAATACTCTGTAAAAACAACAGAGGAAGATTAACCTGGTGGGGCTTCTTCATGGGTGTGCTGCAAAGTTCCAGACATTTCATCAGTCCTGCAGGGATAATTGCAAGTCTGTTGGTTCCTCCTAAAACACTTAAAACTTTCACACCTCTTGGCTCCCAGAATCAGTATTGTTTAACAAATCCTATGGCATATAAGACTCCTAGAAACCTTTTCATGCAGTCTTAAATTTGACTTCCTTGTTTTTTCTCTATTATTTCTCAATGCTTTTCTACCCTCCACAGCTAGTTGTTTCTTTCTCTTTTTTTATTTTTTTTCCTAATGAACCTACCACTCTCACAGAGATTTATCAGGGAGGCTGAAGGAGCCTTTGTCATCCCTCACATCCCAAGTAGTCTGCTGTGCCCTTGACATCAGCACAGTCGTCTTCTTTCAGCCAAGGCTATGAAGTAGAAAATGCCCAGAGCACATCAGATTATTCTGCTCCTCCTGCTTGCCATTTTTGCCACTCTATTCTATGCACCTACATACCAGAATATATTACTACATTTTGCTCCTACAGAGGAGTCAGTTGTGCCAACATTTGACAGGGATGATGCAAAGAAGCACCCCAGGTCCACTGTGTCTCAGTGCTTCCACTGGTCCCTGCTGCAAGGAATACTCTGAAAAAAAAAAAAACATGCTATTTTCTTTATGTTAAAATGAGAAGTGAGCTAATGATGGCTTGTGCCTGGCAGAGTCATAAGTGTCCATGCTCAGTGGTGCTGTTACTATACTTCAGCTTGAACTGTGGTCACACAAGAAATTCTCTCCCAAGACCCCTACAGGGACCAAGTATGCTCCCTTGTGTGACTGTTCAGCTTCAGTGGTTATGCAGGAAATGCAACAGAAAGTTACTGATATTCAGTGAGCAATTACCCAAAGTGCAAGTGCCTTAGGCATGGAAAACTGAAGAGGTTTGAGCCTTTTGGATTTTCTTAAAACAGAACTCAAGAAGCTCATTTCTGGAGCTTTCATCAGGATCATGTAAGTGGTTCTTCTAGAGCTTTGCCTGGTGCTTTGTTACTGTTTTCTGTCTCTTGGTGCAGTGTGTGCTGTATGTTTTGAGAGCCACTCAGCTTGCTGTCTCTGCATTATCATTCCATCTGCAGTGGGAAACCCTGTGGCTGACTGAATCAATATTGCATATGGCCTAATTCTAGGGAAGTAGATTTAATTAGTACAAGCCATTACTGATACTGCATTTTTCCACTGTCAGGCCAAATACATCTAAAATTGTCATTGTCTACTGAGTGGGGCTCAGTGCATGTGCTAAAACTTTTATTGGGTTTGCGTGGCAAGGGTTTGGTAGGAGGGGGCCTATCGGGATGGATTCTGTGAGAAGCTGCTAGAAGCTTCTTCTGTGTTGTATAGAGCCAGTACCAGGTGGCTTCAAGATGGCCCTGGCACTGGCCAAGGCCAGTGACAGTAATAGCACCTCTGTGATGACATTTCAAGAAGGGGAAGAAAACCTGCTATACAACAGTAGCCAAGGAGAGGAGGGAGAACACCTGAGAGAAACAACTCTGCAGACCCACTTGGATCAGGGCAAACATCTGTATCAATACCGACTGGGGAATGATGGGATTGAGAGAAGCCCTGTGGGGGAGAGAATTTGCCTCTCATAACTGTTGGCTTTAATGACATTTTCTACTTTCTTATCTTTGAGACATAGTGGGAAGGGGAAGGCTTCCCCCCCCCCACGAAGTGGCAGGCTCTTGACTCATTCTTTTTTCCAGTTAGGCAGACTCCACAGGCTGCTGTGGTAAGTGCTTCTGGAGGACTCATGCTCTAGGTGTGGGTATATTCCTAGCTCATCTTCCCCTTCCCTTCTTAAGAGACTTTCTTAACATGTGATGCTCCTCTGCTGGATTGCCCTACATACAGTTGGGAAATACCTTGGGGGGAGCATTTCCCTCTGTATGTCTCTGATAAGCATTAACTATCACTGTTTGTGTATAACTTTAGGAGCTAGACTGCCATCATTTGGTATTCCACACATGCATTATCTGTCTGCTAGATTAGCAGGATTTGCACATCAATCTGCCAAACCATGAAGATTTGTTCTTATTCTCATTGAAATAAAGCTTACTGCTGATGTTAAACAGCTCAGGGCTCGGCAGTACAGACTTGAAAGCATACTACTCAGGTTTATGAAATGCAGTAAACAAATACTCTATAATAAACAAAAAGCATGAGGGCTCAGTCCTGCAAAGATTTGAGTGCTTTGACTTTGATCCAGCAAAAGCACAGAAGTATGTTCTTAGCTTTAAGCATGTGTTTATTCCTCAAGGTATTCCTGTACACTTTAAGTTAAATACCTGTTTAAGTGATTTACTGGATCAAGGCCAAAGTATTTTCAGCATCTTTTAGGGTTGAGTTCTTACATAAGACTTTTTCTGTGGAGATCTCAATGCATTTCACAAAGCACACTGAAAACAACTTCTCAAAATAATAAATAAAATACTCATAGGATGGAAAATTGTATTATTCCCCTGGCTAGCTACAACGTTCCATAAGGTAACTCTCCTAAATCATGATTTTAAATTCTGTAGACAGTGCAGTGACTGTGTTATGAAATGTCTGGTAGCATTGATTCAAGCAGAACTGCATGTCATAAATTGGATCAGAAGAAACAAGACACTGGAATTCTTTTTGCAAAGAAGGCACAGCGTCAGAGCAGATCTTTTCAAAGCTGTTTTCTCCTGGCAGATGTACATCATGTGTCAGTTCTTTACTTTCAAGTTTGAGTTTGTTATTTTTGTTTTTTACTTTAATGCTTACATGTACAGAATTTGGTCTTTTTCAATCTGTCTGTTCTTTACAGAGCCCACCATCAGCAGGCAGGACTGGGCAACACTGCCAGCTCAGGCAGGGTTTTTTTATATGCTTATCAGGAGAATCATAAGCATGACTGTGTTGACAGTCTTGATTGTTTGCATCTTCACATTGACTAAATACCAGATCGGGTACTCGACGTGACAAGGTGGTGCTATAACCTTCTGAAGATTTCTGTATTTAAGACAGCTCATTTTACTGATGGCATGTTATGGAGGTAAGATTAGTGGGTCAGTGGATCTACAAAACACTATAATTATCATCAATGTTATTTGTGTGTTAATATTCTACATGGTTGAAAGAATAAGTTACACATAGCTGAATTGTCTGAATTGATTGGAGAAGTGCTCTGACATAAAGAAGCCCTACAATAAGGATGGAAAATACCAAATGAAGAAATGCTAAAAAGAGAAGAGCCAGCAAAGCATGAACACTGCAGAAGAAAGCTTTAGGTATTTTAGTAGATCACAAAGATCTTATGTATGCTGTTGCTGCAAAATAATGGGAAATGGAGTTCTAGATTTCCAGAGTACATTAAGAATATCATATGGCATTGATGGCACGGCAGTCAGAGCCACTGGTCAGGTCACCATACTTGGGGCAAATACGGGGCATTTGGAGAAAATGCAAAACATGGTGAGTAGAACAGAGCAGAGAAATGATGGTTGATACAAAACCAACCAAAGAACTGGGATCACATAGCCTAGAAAAGAATGGAGTAGTGGAATATTTGTATAGATTGCAGTAAAAAAAGAGTATTGTGCCTGTTCTCCATGTCTTCCAAAGCTAGAAGAAAAAATAATGAGCTTAATTTTCAGAAATGGAGGTATCAGGCAGATATGAGAAAAATCTTCCTGTTGTTTTAAGTCTAACTGAGAAGAAAATGCTAAAAGGCTTTTAAGAGGCTTTAGGAAAAACAGTGAAATCCCCAGCCCTGGATGATTCTGGCTTAGCCAAGTATCTGTCAGAAGAAGTATAATCTTACTTGATTATCAGAGCGTATAAAAGATTCCTTTAGGTACCTTTCACTCCGAATTTCTGTGATTTTTTTTTTTTTTTTTAATGATTTGATAAAGCAATGGTAATTAAAACACTTGCTTTTTGCTATGATCTGCCAGATGGATCTAGTGCTAAATCACATTCCCTTTGGCATCCTTTCCTCAGCAACACAGCATTTAAAGGAGAGCTGACCTAGTTTACATATTGAGCACAGTGTGCTTTCGCCTATTTTAAAGGTGAATCTGTTTCTAATAATTTGCTATTAAACTCTGCCAATATAATTCCAACTACTCAGTTTAAATAAGGGTAATAATTAGTATTTTTAACATCTCTGACCTTACTTTCCAAAGCAGGAACATTTTCACAATAGCTCTGGCATTAGTAAAATGAGGTCCTAGTTTGATCCTAAAGGCTATGAGTATGTGTTCCTGTTCCACAGGGATTGCTGATGTTTCTCTCCTCTCTTCTCTTTCTCCCTACCATCCCCAGCCACTCTTCTTTACCATGAGAGATTTATGCCTCCTCAGCTGCTGGGTGCTTTAATTACCATATCTTGTTTGTTAAAACTTGTTAATTTTTAATATTGTGGTTAGGGAGTAGCTATGCAAAGAAAATTAGCACTGCTGGGAAAGAGCAGGCATGGAGTGTTTTGGTAGGAGAAGGAGGTACTTGCGCTAGGAGTGCAGCTCCCAGAGAAGTAACATTCAGACACTGCTTTAGAGACTAGCAAAACTGTATGCTGGCTAACAGTGGGAATTTATTCTCTTGCATTTTTTTCCCCAGGAAGTGGTTCCTTGTTGTTCTCTTTTCTCAATTGTCAGCTCATTTTAAATCTCGCATTCAGGTCAGTTAGTTTAGATTACTAGTGAAACCATTCCTTGCAGTAAGTTGTGCATTTTTAAGGTTTACATTCACATTTGACTTGATGGGGATTTATACACAGAGTGCAGTGAGTGATGTGCACAATGACAACTGATTTAGCTAGCTGTGTGGTGGTCTCTTCTAAATTTAAACCTTTGTACATTTCAGAAAACAATTTTATTACTTGTCACATATTTTATAAGCATGTCATATTCCTCCAGCAAAACATCATTGCAATGACTATATGCTGGGAAATGAGTCCATTTTTCTTTCAGGATTCCTGAAATGTAGGAATCATGCTAGAGACATTGTGGACAGCTTGACAAAATGACTACTCTGGCATTATATCTAGAAAATGTGCTGTATTTTGTGGTCCCTGATAAATCATAGAGCACTCTTCTTTTTTTTCTCTCTCTTTTATGAGAATACTCGCTGAGCAATGCAGCGTTGGGATTTGAAGGAGAACTGAAACAGGCTGAGCTGAAAGTTATTCCAAGTATACAAGTAATCTGAGGAAAAAGAGAATAATGGATAACAGTTTAGAATATGTTATTGTAAGAAAAGTATGAAAACTTCCTAACCACACACAGTCACGCTGGTTATGAAGATGCCACAGTCTTAAATAGTAACTTGCTTATTGTCTTGAAGAATCTCCTATATACTCTATAGTAAAGCCTGTTAGATTCCTTTAACATGCTTGTCATCACTTCTGACAGGTTTCAAAATCTTCTTTTCCAGTGATCTTTAATGTTTGTTAGGACAGAAAGGTTAAGTAAAATAAATAAAATGTTATGTATTAGCTAGAGTTCTAAGTATGTATAGATGGAAAAATTTGAAATCTAAAGGTAAAATAATACAATCCCCATTGGAGTTTACCACAGAGTTCATGTTGATTACCTGTTTTGTCAATTCAGTAATCAATTTAGCTTATTGACTAATTTCAAACTCCATTTGGTCCTTGCAGTGTTATGTATCTTAATTTGCCTTCTTAGAGGCTGTCTGTTTGTTCACTCTTTTTATTGAAATCCAGGAAAACTCTTAAGTCAACTCAGCTTATGGTACTTTAGTCAAGTCACAAGGTGGGTCACAAACTCTTAAAGACACAGGTAACCTCTGTTAAAAAAAAATCCTGCTGCTGGGTTTCCAATGGAATGTAAGTTCCCAGGAGTTTCTTTGTACTTGTTACAAATAAACTACTCTCATTACCATACAATGTAAAATATTTTTTGTCAGTGTTTTATTTCCATTTTGTAGTGCCTGAGGGCTTTGTGAGTTATGCATAGTTTCTCAGCAACTTTGGCTGTTTTCAGATTCATATATTTTAAAAACATTTAAATGTTACATTTGTAGACAATTACATTGTATACCTAAGCATATGGTTCTGTTGTGTTATATCCTTCAATAATTCTTTGAATATTTCTTATTTTTGAGTTAATGTGACAAATGTTTCCACTTATTACCATATTCCATAAAAATATTCCCCCTAGTGTCATTTCAATTGTATTTCACTTCCTGCTCTAACTCACAAAATCTATATATAATTTATCATGTCCCTTCTTATATCAACAAATGTCAGCAGTAATGCATGTGGATGTCTTTTAATATCTCTATCTTTAATTTTCATTACATACCTTCTTGGCAGTAAACCAAATAGCTGATACAATATTTGGAGAAGCATTGCTGTGATCCATATCACATGTTTTTAAACTGAACACAGCAGTTATTAAAAATAAAGCAACTTGTGTTGAAGCAGTTCAGACAGGGGATAAATGTTAATTTTTTCCTGTGTAATGAACACCATTTTCCTCACGTTTGGCCTGTAATTCATTGTACTTAATCTTAGTCCTGTAGTTTAAAGTCTCTTTTAACTTGCAGTGGTTGTAGCCCTGGGTTCACCCTATTCACTGACTCTGTGTTTTTCCTTCTGGCTTCTTGCATGCCATTAGCACAGTATAACGCACTGATTAAGGCATAAACCTTTTTTCTCAGGAGCAGGTAGTAGGGATTTTCCCTAGTAAGGCATTTTCCTCCCTTAACAGTCACAACCCAGCTTTCAGACAAACATATCATGATACCAACATACCTCGAATGTTTCTACATCATCTGTCAGTCCTCTTTTCTGTTATCCCTGCATGTGACCTGCTGTAGTTCTCTGTCAGTAAACCTGTGCTTGTGTATATTGAAGCATTCACTAGATACTCCTTTCTAGGTACTTCCAGACAAAGCAGATTCACAAGAAAATCCCCAAACTGGAGCTGCAGTACCATCTATGTCAGGCCCCAAAAGCCACTCACAAACCGACCCCCTCGGGCTCAGCACAGTGGAGTGAGTTTGATGTGCTATGTGAGGTACTGGGAGAGACACCACAAGCCTGGCTGGCTTCCAGCCACCACATAATAACAATCTAGATAATCTAGAAGGTAAGTCAGTGATTGTCCTATGCTACCAGAGAAAAGATGTAAAAAAGAGTTCGAAGACAGTTGCAGACAAGTGGTTTTTTGCCTTGCTCTTTACTGAGGAAAATACAGGCTCTTTTGGGGCTAGAAAGATGAAGGAATTGCTGGAGACCAGGGTAGCAAAAGTCTAGCCCACAAAATAAATAGGAAAAACTGCAGAGGAAATTGGCACTGAAATGACAGCACATTCACTAACTTATTTTATAATTCTTCCAGGACTTTTCCAGACTTTTTCTCACAGCACAGTGCTTCACAGACATTCCAGTCCTTGCAGCCGGCGTTAGGAGTTGCCACTCTGAAACTACTGATCTTCCAGGCAGGTCAGCTGCTACAAGCTCAGTCCTTGCTGAGCATGAGATAAAGCAAGTCAGCAGGAGCTCTGAGGTCAGTGTCATCCTGGGACCCAGCTGCACTCCAGTTCTAGTTCATCACACAGTGAAGCAAAGGGACACTGGAGAGACGCTGCCATCTTCTGTAAAGCTGTAAAGAACAGGGAGCTTGCACTGGCACATGGATTAACAAGTCTCATTAAAGATAAGGAGAATGTTTAGTTTTTAACACAGCCTGAAACAGAAGTGAATCACTGGTTGTTTTCATAGATGAGTCAATGGTTGGTTGGTTGATTATCCCGAAGAAGCATCTCAGAAACAAGAGATGGTCCAAAGCAATAAGGTGTGCAGAAAATATAAATAAAGTAGCAGAGCAAAAGGTGCATTTACAAATTAGCTGGCACATGCCCTACAGAATTGTGAAAGCACCAGAATGGTAAAACAGGAACATGCTGACTCTCTGTGTGGACCAAGAAACCAAGAAGTCCTAGAAGCGTGCCATCTCCGTGCAATTGCCTTTAACAGCAAGAGGTTTCTCTGCACGTATTTAGCACTTTATCAGTAAAAACACAACATAATAAATGCCTTCTTTCAGTGAGATATAGCAAGGCTTGGGAGTGCTGATTGATTCCTGCATGCATCTGCTGGGCTAAAAATCTCTGTGGATTTGTCCACACATCTCTCACCCAGAGGGGGTTCACCCCCTTGTCTAGCTCACCCTGCTTCTGACTATGATCCCTGGACATGGATACCACTTGTGCTTGCCATTACAGCAGCTGCATAAGCTGACCTCTATTAGCTGGAACAGGCAGCATTGCCAGCCCAGATCTCTCACAGTCTGATGAAACTGCATTTCCACTGCATTTGTGGGCATCCTCTGTAGCCAACTGCGTTTCTCCTAGGCAGCAGCTTTGAGATGTTCACTGACAGGGGTGAGGAAAGGGCTGACAAGAGCTGCATGAATCATTCATCACAAAAAGCACAAGCACTGCCTTTATTCTTCCTTTCAGGCTAGGTGACAGCTCTAATTCCTCAAGCTCTATTTTTCTGTGATTCTGGAGAATTTTTATGCATATGCCTGTCACAAACAGTACTGCAAAGATCTATATTTTATATTGAAAATTCTGGTTGGGAGTATCACAAAGACCATGTGGCTCTGTCTCTCATTCTTGAGAGGGCTGGCACTTTATGTATTTTCAGGCATACAGGTGCATTAACACCCCATAATTCATCTTTTTAACAAGTGCCATGTTTACAGGTGAGAGCCTGACCCAGCAGCCTGCCTGCCCCAGTGTTCAAATTTAGTTTGATTTAGATTAATTAACCAGAAGTTTAAAAGGAGTTTGCCTTGGCTTTGTGTTTCAACAACAGCAACAAGCTGCTCTCTGGCTGAGTGCCGTGTGACCCAGCAAGGAGGCTGCTGCCAGACCTCCTGCTTGATGCCTAGGACCCCATCTTAAGGAGGTACTTTGCCTTGAGAGAAGAATAGGGAGAGCTTAAGCATCTGGTAGTGGGATTGCTGGTGATGAATTGAGAAACTGCAAGGAATCTGAGCTCAAGTTAATAAATACACTCCTGGGGAAGCATCTGACAAAGTTGGGAAAGTAAAAAATCTTTAAAATAGCACTAAAATATTAGAGAAGGAAATGCTACCAAAGATTTTAGGCTGTATGTTGAAATGCACAATTCTTACCAAGAGAAACATTTCTCAAGCATTATTCCTTTTCTTATTTATATTAACTGAGATTTCAAAATCCTTTGCTAGTACAATCAAAGAGGTTAGCCACTTCAGCATTCAGGGGAGTCAGAGGATTCATTTGTTCCCTTGCCTGATGCTACAAAGGCTTTATCTAGAATTTTGTATTGCGTTTAAGGAAACAGTGACTTGGTAATCTGGCCTTCTGTGGCTGGTGAACAGTTATCTGGGTGTATTTCTGACCTCTCAGAAAAAAGAGTTCCCCACAAGAAATGCCTGAAAACGTTAAATTAATTAAATTATTCTTTTTTCCTCAGAAACCACTCGTGTCATTTTCAGCACTGTGGGTTTTGCTGGTTGGGTTTTTTTGTACTTTCCTATTTACATAAACCTGTGTTCTATTTTGTGTTTCAAACAACTTGTGCTAGATAAATACAACTACAACTGAACAGAGCAAACAAACGTGGCTTTAAGGAGATATTGTTCAGGCTATAGTGAAGCATGAAAACAAGTCATTCTCCTTGAACATGAAAGAGTTATTAAATGGGTAAACCGTGACTCTGCAGACAACATGATGCCATAGCATGCCTTAGGCCAGTCTTGTACCATCTGAGCAAGGAAAGTACCTGATGACAGCACTCTGGAATGTTTCTTTTGCGAGAAGTGCTGGCCCGATAGTGCACTCATCAACTCAGAAAACCTCATAGGGAGAATGTTGACAGGTAGGATTTTAACTACAGGTAAAACATGTTTTCTTCTGAAAGATTGCTGGGAAAATAATCACGTGGCAGTGCCTGGAAGTCTGCTAACATATTGAAACTGTTGGAGAATGTCAAGTTGAATTAATGTATAGCTGATACAAATTTGAGAGAAAAAGCCACCAGTTGCCAGTCAACATTTCTGATGCTTTTTCTTTAAAGCCTCTAACAAGTTTTAGTCACATCACCAAAACATCACATCGCCAAACACCACTATGTGAGAAGACATACTGAGAAAACAGAGTTAAATGAGAAAAAAGACCCAAATCAGCTGGCTCTGGTAACCTAGAAAGCCTGCACAAGACAATGTCCTCTTTACACCACAATTCCTGTCAGGGTTATAGGCTCTACAGTGCTCCCTGCACTTGTTTGGGGTTCCCTACAGCTTGGCAGTAAAGAATGAAGGAAACATCTGGTTTCTATTTTCAAAAGACTGAAACAGGAATAGAAACAATTTCTCCCTGTGACAGTTCAGCCACTTTCCTGATGCCAGTTTCAATTAGCCAACAAACAGAATATCATTAGAAACATATAGCTGTTACTTGCAGCCTGATGAGAAACAGCAGTTGCCCCAGTCCAGCAATATTCAAACATCACTAGATGGATGCCAGAATGTTAGGGGACTGGCTTACAGTCATTTTCATTTATTTTAAATCTCATCTTGGAGGTTCATTTCCTCAAAAGCAATCTCATGTTTGCTTCAGGGATTCAATGTGAAATGCCTAACATTCACACCAGACATCCTCCCTTCCATTTTACCAAGGTTCTTCCTAAACATCTCCCGAGCACTCTGTTACAGTTTTACCTCGAGAGGCACATTACAGTCCATTGTCTGCAAACAGTTCTTTGCCTGGCATTCATCAGTCAGCTCCTGGTTGAGCAACACACTCCCTTTACACCAGCCTCCTCCCTGGACCTTGCTTCTGCTCACCCTCTCTTGCAGATGAGCTTAGTCCTGCCGTGTTCTCTCTGTGCCTGGAAACACTGGCAAAATCACTGCCTTTGTTGACATTCTAAGTGATGGATCTTCTTTTGTTTTCTGGATTCCTTTTCTTCACCTCCACTGGCTCCTTTTTTACATCCACTTTTACATCCTAGCAGCTGAGCTTCCTAGCAGCACTATCTAAAATCTAGATGGTCCATCAAGTGGGGGAAGGCTTTTTCTGCACTTCCTCTGTGGTCTGACTTCAGCCCACACCTTTCCCTCATATCCATATCTTGAATGTTCATACTTGGATGGCATTGTAACTAAAAATAAAAAATGAAACTGACGTCTTTGTAATCCTCATTGCAATACAGTAACAGCAAACTGCTGAGATTTTAGTCTCCCTTACAAGAGTAACTGACTATTTTTAGGAAAGAAACCTCTCCTAGAAGCCAAAATTACCTTGTCAGAAATCACTGGGGAATCTAGTAAAATGAAAACCCGTTACACCCTTTCTCAGATGAAAGCAGTAGGAATTCAGAAGCCAGACAAACTCTTACTATGGTTTAAATAATTGTGAACAACCTGATGGGTGAGAAGAGATTTCTCTCTCAGAGCTGGGAAGCAGCAGGGTGTGAGCATGCTCAGCGCCTCATGGAGCTGAACTGGAGATTTCTTTATGAGAGCACCTAGTAAGGTGTTCAGAGCATAAGTACTGCTTGATGGCCATAAACACACTACTGCCCTTCTCTTAACCTTACTGACTTCAGACTGTCAGCAATGCTATTTCTGCTCCATTTTGTTCCTCTTTTAGAAAGCCAAGGTAAGACTGCTTCTTTCTTAATTTTTTATAAGCCTGAATTCCTTTTGGGACAAAGTAAGGAGTTTTCATTTACATTAAGGAATTAACAACAAATTTCATCTGAAGTAAAGAATCAGGAAGGAATTTTCAGTGACATGATTTTGAAAGACATATTTTTAGGAAAAAAAAATACAGCACATGAGGATTTCATAAAACGACATGATTATCCAACCAGGTTACTCTAAATTTTGATGAAATGCAATTAATCCAGTGTAAGACTAAAGGATAAACTGATGCTTTTTGGAAAAGTACTTAAGGTAATAAAGCACAGTTGTAAACAGCAAGCTTCACCCCAGTATCATAACACATTTTCTACATACTAGGTGGAAAAAATAAGCATTTAACTTAGCAACTGAGTTTTCAGATGTAATTTGGCCAAGAAAATTCTTCCAGTATCACCACATTAAAATAAGAATTATAAATGTCCCAGAGCACTTGAAATCTCAGAAATTATTGTCTAGAAGGTTGCTTCTATGAGAAAAGGTTTTTTTCCCATAGAAGCACTGAATATAATGATATACAAGTAGCAGCTACAGTATGTCATTGATACAAATTTCCCAAAATTAAGACTTTTCAGTCCCTGCACAATTTCTTTTTAAATAATGAATACTTTTCTTGTGCTTAGTCATTCCTGAAGCATTACAGAAAAATGAATAAATTAATGTATTTGTAATTAGGTCATGAAGGGTAATTTCTCAGCTTGTGAAATGTTAATGAAATATCATTTTTCCTAATAATTCATAGGTTGAGTATTATAATGTAATCAAAATAAGAAACTGAAACAGAATATATATTACTGCAAAGGAAAGACATTTTCAAAATTGCCAGCCTGTTAAAGAGAGAAAACAAGCATTAGAGGACATATTATTTCTTCTGTAGACACCCTGTTACAAAGCAGTGGAATATGCAGAATTTTAATGCATTGGATTTTACCAAATACTCTATTTAAAAATAACTATTTTAAGAAACAACTATTTCTAAATCACTGCTTTATTATTGCTTAGGAAATGTTACTCATGTAAAGTTTTTATTTTAACATAAGCTTCATTCAGTGATGTTTCCAACACTTGGTTGAAGACAATGTGGTTAGTTAAAACTGTACAATGACTCAGCTTTTCTTTATGCAGCTTAATATATTTTTTCATTGTCATAAGTATGATTAGCAGAAACAAAAGTTAGAAATAGTTTCTTATCAAAGCAACCCTTACTGTGTTTCCTATTTACACACCATAAAGTATATCTTTATTTATTTTGAGCTATTAGGAAAAAAAAATAAATCCACCTTGCCATTCTTTCAAATTGCTTTTTCCCTACACACCCCATCAATAGTAGGCATTAAGACTTGAACCAATGTTGCCATAAATTACCTTGGTTTAACAGCAAGCTCTTTGCTCCCTTTAGCCAAACCAGACTAGCTCACACTACTCCACAGAGAGACTGACTGTAAGATGACCAAGCACTCCACCGGGGAAACCCACATCTGCAGCATGTTTCTGGGGAAAACACAAGTAGTGCCAAATGGGTATTGATTACAGGCGGTTTAGGCTTCACTGGGGATGTACTTTACAATTCCTAGAGCAGACAGATGACTTCACTCCAAAAGAGTGGAAAGCATCACTTGATTGTCAATAGTGTTGATACCTGAGTGGCTGGTTGACCTTCAAAAAGTGCCTTTTGTACTTAGCGTAAGCTGAGCTGGATAGAACGATGGTGTTTCAGTGCCCTCTAACGGCTGGCGACTCCCTTTGTCTCCATGCATTCCCAGAAAACCTCTCCCCAAGAGGCCACTGTGACACAGTCATCCAGGCAGAAGGAAACCTCACACAATTATCCTCCCATGCCAAAACCGGTGAAAAGTAATTATAAACCTTCCTGGGCATGGTGGAGAAATAAACCTGGCATGCTGCTGAGTGGAAAGAAGGAATTCAAATCAGAGCTGTGACTTTGTGATTGATGCTAGTTAGCCACACGGTGTCTGAAACATTAGTGACTGAAATTTCAGCACTTGAATAAGTCTTACCAGTCTGAATTGATAAGCCCAGGAGGATCTTCTGATGTAGCTGAGAGAACAGGTCTCTTTAACAGCAGTTCCAGACCTTTTATAGCATTATCTAGAAATTCTGTGCATGGCACATTTAAACTATTTAAATCCAAACCTCTAAGTCTTACATTTTTCTTTCCTTTTTTTTCTTCCTATTTTCTTTCTCTTGTAATGTGTAAAGATTTATCTTTCCCATTTTCCAAATTTTTTTACTAATTCTGTTTATGATTTATTTGACTTGGTGGTTTTCTTTTTTTCATCTCTTCTTTCTTAAGCAATATGCAAACTTAACAACAGCTGTACTCCCACTGAGGTCTCAATAAATAGTATTTCAGTGATTTGGAAGCTAAGTAAAGCAAATTGCACTTTAAATTGAAAACTGAAAATACTCTGTCACATGCTGTGGTTGTAGTCTTAGCAGGCCTTTCTAACATGAAACTTATTCTGCTGTAGAGGAAATATCTTCCCATGTTCTCTCAGAGTCCTGGCTGATAGAAGACAGTTGAGCTGGTATTGTCTGCCAAAAGAGTTATTTTCCATGCAGAAATCATACAGCCTGTTTCCTGCAGGCACTTCATAGTGATAGCATAAATGACTGAGAATGATGCAGATTAAGAGAACTCTGGTGAGTACTGCAACATCTGTAAGTATACTGAAACAAAATCTGTTTGTGGGATGTGCTCCTCCAGCTGATACACATTGGATCACTAACAGTCATCAGACCATCCACCAGCCTGTCAAGTCAGGGGGTTTCAGTGAAACTGAATATTTTCTTTTCTTAGTGAATGAGGGAATTACACCATGCTGGTCAGCAAAGAAAACTGGCAGGGTGTCTAAAAGTATATCCCAGGCAGAGTCCAGTGCTGAGACTCCTGTAGAATCCCGGTTCTACAATCCTCTGCAGTGAACAGTGAGTAATTACTGCATATCTGTATAGGGAATCCTTCAAAGTGGGTGCATAAACCTATGTCCTGGAACAGTATTGGCTTTTCTTCCCAGCCTCCAGTGCTTTTTGTTTGTACCTTACTTTTGTATACTTTATGATCTTATGTTTCAAAAGCAAAATCAAGAAGTGGGATGTGACACACCCTGGAGACAGACACATACAGAATAGCCTCAAAGAAGTCATTAAAAATTTCTGTTCTGGTCAAAAATATTGAATCTGACTTCAGTGGTATTACACCAGGTATTAATTTAATAGTGTGCTTAAAATGGCAGAAAGGGATAAATATGGGATTATAAAACATTTACATTTCTTAGAAGCTAATGAATCATGATTATCCTGGATTTCTTCCCTTACCTGTACCTCCTGGCCTTGGATACAGCCACAGACACCTCAGATCTCCTTTGGGAAAACTGAACCAGTGTTTAGGTACTTTGACAATTTCCCATGTAGATACCAGTGTAGTGACAGTAACAGAAAATTCCATGTAAGGCAGAATGTACAGTATGCAGGAGGGAGATAGAAGTCCTATAGCATTTCTCATTGCTGTCTTCAAGTAAACCAGCACCTGAAAGGTATACTCTTGTCTTCTTAGAAAAGCTAGCAATGGGTTTTGATAGTACCCAGGGAAATAAATTATTTGGATTTACTAGCAAAAAAAATACTTTTTTTTTTTTTGCTGCTGATCCCTTGACTCAGGCAAAGAAATTTAAGAACTTTGTGTCTTTAATGATTAATTGACTCAGCTGTTTCAGCTAAGCTGATGGCAGGCAGCTGCTGCTATGAGAGTAGCCTCCGGACCAGGCTTCACAGAGTGAGTGGGGAGGCAATGGATGGAATAGGAGCTGAAATATCTTCCCTCTCTTACCAGTTCCCAAGGGAAAGAGTCTAAGGTAGGTCAATGTGTGGAAAACATACAGTGACCAAACTGAGGATGTAAATTGTTTAATGAACGTGTTTTTCTCTGAGATGTTCAATTTAGCATATTTCTCAGTCATTCACTGAGTCCATAGCCTATAGAGAAAATACATTAGTAAGTTAATATTAAAAGTGACTGCTTGTGCTTTGTTTTGGTACTAGTAACTTAAATCTTTTTTTCTTGTGTAGTTTCTGAAAATCTAAAATGACTTTGAATTTCAAAGCAAGGTAGCTAAATCTCTCCTTGGATTTTTCTCCCAAAAGTTGAAATGTGCATATCTTTCTTACACTACATGTTATGTTATGAAGTAGCATAAAATATCTTGTTTTGTAACTATGTTTTAACTTATGAAGACCAATGATAAGCAATTCACTTGAGACTCTTCCTAAGTAGATCTGTACTCTATTGCCTCTTACTAACTGAATGTCAGTAAATTATGGAAAAGTTTCATTTGATAGTTGAATGTCTTTCTGTGAAGAAAAAAATTCATCATTTGTTTATTCTGTTAGACCAGGCCACTTTTAAAGGAGTGATATTCTGAAAAAAGCATAACCTTGTCAAGGTTGAACCTCATGGTGTTTCAAATGACTGTCTAAAAAATGCCATAGTTCTCTGCCAACATGAATTTCTAGAGCTGCTTCTTGTTCTCATGAGTTTAGCAGAATTCTGCCTTTCACTTTAGTTTCCCAAAGAAAATGAAACTGGTTATTGTGAATGCATTTTTAAACTAAGTATAACTTAGAATATATAGATATATGTCACAATTAAATGTAAAATCTCCACCTAGTGTTCTGTTTATTCTGGTATGCAGAATACACATTAGAAATGCTACTTTATTAGCATATTGTTGATGAGCTGGGCCATAAATAGAGACAAAATTACAACAAAGGGTATCATTTGCTTTATCTGATATTTACATTCATATTCAAAACTAGGTAATAATTTTGGGCTAATTTTGCAAGAAATAAAGATCAAAAAAACCCAAGACTAGCCCAGAGCTTTAACTCCCTTCTACAAAACTTACACAACGCATGAATAAAACCACTTTCCTTGTTGTTATTTAGGGGTTTTGAAGGCAATCATATTAAGGCCTTAACCAAAAGCACCTTCCTGGAATGTGATGTGCTTGCTGTCTTGTAAGAAAACTAAGTACAAAAATAAGGCAGCAAAGACCTTCTGAATATGTGTCACCCACACTTTGGGAAGGGAGAGGGGTTCATAGAGAGCATCTGTTACTAGTTTAGTGGCTGGCCCAGCCCTAACACTTAACAGCATCTGGGTGCCCAGCTTCACCTGCGTCCTTTGGAGTCAATGCTACATTCTTCAGTTGCTTCAGCTCACGCATTGAGGGTATCTATGTTCCCTGTACAGTCTCTAGAAAGACAGCTAGGGCAGCACCTCTGTGCTTTGGGTGTGAACCAGCCTCTCCTAGTAGCCATGTGGGGAACTTGGGCACCTACTTCTAAGGTTTGAGACTGCCACTTCCTCTGGGGATAAACCTTTTTGCATTAGGCTCATCTGCATATAAAGTAGTCACAGGGCATCTGGGTTTTGGTTGCCTCATTATCTGGTATGGCATGTTTAGGCAGAAACACAAAACAGCTGCAGAGGGTGTAGAAATAGAAAAGAAGGGAAAGCTTGAAGAAGGGGAGCTGTCAGTCACTGCAGGGACATGAGTGATTGAAACTGGTTGTGGAAGGAGAGTAGCAACTGATGTTATAAGTTATGGCACTGATTTGCTGGCATGGTGAAAACTTGTTCACCAATACTGATCTTCAGCACTGAATTCACTGGGGGAATTTTTTGAACCTTGAGGGGTTTTTTCCTTGTTTTTTCCATATTCTACCAGTATTAAATATGAAAGCTTCACATCTATGTAATTAGGCTTTGATTCATCTCACCTCTCAGCAATTATTAAGTTCATAAATTATAAAGAGACCCTCAGGCAATCAGGTTCTCAAATTAGATACCTCAGCTGAATTAGTTACAATGAATCAGAGCTAAAAGATCCATGTTTGGCAATTGCCAGACATCACTGCCTGTTCTGACTGGCTTCAAAGTGACTTATGGATAAAATCAGAGCAAGGAAGTATTGGATGAACTGGAGTAATGATAAAAGCTTATTTTGCTGCTATTAAAATATCAAGTAAGATATCATGCCTCCTTACCTACAAAAAAAGACAGAATCTGAGTCTTAGAGTTCTTAAAGTTTGTGTGTTGAGAGGGATGGATGGAATACTGAGGATGAATCTGATTGCTTTTGTTCTCTGTATTACTTGAAGGGATCTGCTCAGCTACATGATTATAGAAACTACCACCTTATCTTTTTAAAGACATGAAGTATTTACAGAAGCTGCAACTTATAAATAAGAATTCCCAAATGAATTTAAAAATGTACTAATTATGGGTTGGGGTTTTATTCCTAAAATAGAAAATTTTTCTTTATTTTAGCAATCTTTCAATCCACTTTGTTGCATCTCTGAGGATCACACTGAATGTCTCCAGCAGCTTCAGTTATCATAAGTAAAACCTTAAAAAGTTTTATTAATACAATACACAAAGTAATATCCTCTTTTTCCAGGAGAAATATTTACAAAAGGTGTGTGAAAGATTGATTGCCATTCTATAAGGTGCTGCATGTGCTTCTAATTTTTCTTCCTTCAAGACCCTAAGGTAGCAGGCTGGGATACACAAATCATAGCCACGCAGTTTCCTCAGTTTTACTGCTAATCACAAATGATAAGGCTAGGAGCTGTCTAAACACATAAAGAACAAATGACACAAGTCCAGCAAGTGCACTTGGATAAGGACATAAATAAATGCTGACCAAAGTGTGTCTGTACCTGCCCTGAGTGTATACTGCAATGGACTCACTCTGTATCACAGGTTTCTGTTAGGTTTTTTGCCTCAGACAGGTGGCTACAGTTGGCTTTGATTGTGCCAGGAGTTTCTCCTCCTTTTTGGATCACAGTTAATCAAACAACCTATTTCTGTGGCTTCTTCTATTTTTCCATTATAGCCAAATGTGCAAAACAATGAAATTATGTCTCTGTTTCTGGCCTTATTTGGTTTACTAATCCTCCAGAACATGCACTCCTGACACTGAATTATTTGTAGACTGAAGGTCTGTTGGGATGCTTAAGAATGAAACTCTGCTTTCAGACACTGCAGGAAATGCTTACTGAATATGTACACAAAGTGTCCTTTCATGATATCACTGTTGGGATTTAATGAAGTTGAATGCTTTTAAGGCTGTCAGTGCCAGTACTGGTTTTGCTTGCATACATGCAATGTTACACAATCCTTTTTCTTTTACTAATATTTAATATGTCATTTCTCTGATGTATGGAGTGTGTCCTACCCAACCAGCAAGTTCCATTGAATCGTGCTGTGCCACGGACAGGGAAAGGGCTATATTTCTTCATTATTTTGTTTTCAGGGTTCTTTTTAAATGTTATGGGCCTTTTCTCAGGATCTCTTTGGATAGCCACATACAGTCATTGTTGTCCTGTTGTTTTTATTACAGCAGAACAGAGGTTAGGGTTAGAACGTTTCTGCTTACATGTGTCCCTGTTTGCCTGCCTCCTTTATCTACATCCTGTGCTTTCTTCTTGGTACATGACATGAGTAAAGCTGCTTGCCTCAGAGCACTCCATAGGAACGTTTTTCAGTGCTCTACATCTGCCTGTATTGTCTACAGCAGCTGCTTCCAGGAATTCAAACCCAAAAGATCTTCAGCATCCTTGTTTTTCCTCAGCTGACTCACAGCTACATCTCAGTACTTCGGATTTATCACCTGAAGGTTGCAGGTCAATCTTACCTTGAATAATGGAGTGGAATTTTTGCTTCCTAAGGAAAAGTGCAGAGAATTATACATTTTGCCACCTTGTCTTATTTCTTCTTCTCTTCTTCTGATTCTTGTAGCAGAAGCTGTCTTTTATCTCTGCCTGTACTGGGCTTATTAGTGCTTTTGGGTCTGTGACTCCTTTGTCAGTCAGAAGGCCCTCTGGCCAAGGTTTATAACAATCAGATTGTAAATCACTCTGCTGTGAGCAGCTGAGCTTAGCACCCAGTGAAAGAGACAAAACCCCATGCAATCACTTCTTCTGCTTCTCTTAATGGATATTGCATTGGTTGTCAAATGGCATCACTACAAAGGGAGTTCAGGCTGAATGCACACATCCATATGACACAATTTTCCAGCAAAAAGCTCAGTGTGATGAGCAGTCAGAGGATCATTCCTACAGAATATAAGCAGAATTTTTCCATAACATAGTTAATTCATGGCAAAGACTGAGAATTATTCAAACAGCTCCTAAATGTTGTTCTTCCTGACCTGCATTTGCAGAGCCACGAGGGTTACCGTGCCAGTACATGTACATTTAACAATTGTTCCTCATTTTATCTCTTCATGTCAAAAAGATGAAAAAGCTACATAACAAAAGACAAAAGTAGTTTGTTGCCATTATACTGGGTAGAAAGCAAAAAAGGCAATGCATATGTCAAATCAGATTCATATAGTGACTTGCCATCAATAAAATTATGTTACACTTTCCAATTCTTTTCGTTTGTTTCAATCCATACTTCTGAGGAAAAACCTGTTGTCACATTCTGGTGGCTTAACTCTGTTGGATGCCAAATGTCCACCAAAGCCACTGTATCACTCCCCTCCTCAACTGGACAGGACAGAGAAAAATATAATGAAAGGCTTATGGGTCAAGATAAGGGCAGGGAGATCACTCAGCAATTACCATCACAAGCAAAACAGACCTGGCTTGGGGAAATTAATGTTTTCCCATAAGTCAGAGTAGGGTAATGAGAAATAAAAAAATGTCAAAACACCTTCCTCCCACCCCTCTTTTCATGCTCCAGCCTGGGTCCCTTCTGTGGGATGCAGTCTTTCCAGAACAGATTGCTCCAGTGTGAGTCCCCCCTGGGGTCATAGGTCCTGCCAAAAAAACTGCTCTGGTGTGAATTCCTCCCTCTCCACAGGTCCTGCCAGGAGTCTGCTCCAGTGTGGGCTTCCCAAGTGTCACAGCCTCCTTTGGGCATGCACCTCCTACATCATGGAGTTCTCCATGGTATGCAGGTGACTATCTACCATAAGCTTCCATGGGCTGCAGGAGGAAAGCCTGCCTCACCATGGTCTTCACCACAGGCTTCTGGGCAATCTCTGCTCCCACACCTGCAGCACCTTCTCCTTCTTCAATGACCTTAGTGTCTGCAGAGTTGTTTTTCTCACATATTCTTACTCCTCTCTTATGACTGCTGCTGCTCTTGTGAGGCTTTTTTCCCCCTCTTCTTAAATATGTTATCCTAGAGGTGCTACCACCATTGCTGATGGGTTCAGCCTTGGCCAGCAGCTCGTCCATCTTGGAGCCGGTTGGCATTGGCTCTTGCAGACACAGGGGAAGCTTCTTGTAGCTTCTCACAGAAGCCACCCCTGTAGCACCCCCCCACCCCAACCCCTTCTGCTGAGAAAACCTTTCCATACAAACCCAATACACAGGTGCTGGGATCTTGACATAAATGGCCTCTACAATGGCTCTCAGCTGCTTATCAGAGTACTCCAGTCCATGTAGTCATCATCTGGTGAACTGTTAAAAGCCTTACTCTGCAACAGCGCATAGTGCAATTAAAATCCTAGTTGCAGAGCTTGCTCTGCACACGTTCTTCCATCAGTAATTTGGAATGGATATTTATACAGACCAAAGGAATCCAGTCTGAGATTAACATATGCCTCAGATTGGTTTGTCACTTTGCTGGGGAATATGTTGTTCTTTCCATACTGCATGAGAGTCCTGCTTCAGATTTACTGCAGCATTTCTAGTCAGGAGACCAGATCTCTCTGGAATCACAAGCCCACCCATACTGTGCATTAACTCTGTTTCTATAGTAACTTCACACAACTTACATCTTGCTGTGTAACAGATGGGAACATGTGATGTGTTAGCAGGCGTGTGACACTAGACAATACTGAGGAGCTGTTTCTAACAGAAAATTGGTATCTATGTACTACAGATATAACAAAATAATGGAAGGAAAAGAAACAGAGAAGTGGCTAGGAGAAAGAAAAGGGAGGAAAGACCGTTTCAATTACATTTGCTTTTCATCTTGTTTCTCAATGGGTATGAATCTACTAGTCTCCATCATCATTGTGTTTTCATAGGTCAGCATGTTCTGTTCTGTTCAAAAAACTGCCCTTTAGACATCAGAGGTAAGGAGTCACATACACAGGGATGCTGCTGTTGCCAATCTAGAGGTTTCTACTGGTGTTCGCTGATGCCATCTGCTGGATTCCTGTCTTTGTCCTTGAAATCTTCTTATTCCAGGTGGAAATTCAAGGTAATGCTCTATGTGTGACTTCTTTTGTTAAAGATTCAATTTAAACCAAACCAATTCTGCCACAGGAATCCTAGTAAACTATTGGTGAAGAATTAGTATTGCTCAAAATATTTGACTTTTTCTGTATTCAGAAACTGGTCTCTAAAGTACATACATACAATCTTCAATCCATGTATGTAGGTGAGAACCAGAACAGGCTGTCCAGTGAAGAGGTTATCCTCTGCTACAGCTATAAAGTCCCGTGGTAATATGTATAAGTAAGTCATAAAATCACAGAATATTAGAGGTTGGAAGGAACTTCTGGAGATGAACTAGTCCAACCCGCCTGTCAGAGCAAGTTCATCTAGAGCATGTTACACAGAATGTGAGGCAGGTTTTGAATATCTCCAGAGATGGAGACTTCACCACCTCCCTAGGCAGCCTGTTCCAGTGCTCCACCACTCTCAAAGTAAAGAAGTTCCTCCTTCCATTTAGATGTCCACTAGTATGAACATCTGGAAAACAAAACTACCACAGAAGGGTCTTTAAGCAAACCAGACACCACATTTGTAAGTGCAGCCAATGAGTTCCAGGGGGTCCTGAGGAGGCTACAGGCAGGGAAGCACACACTTTCCCTTGCCAGCCTGCAGAGGAGCTGTACAATGTCACAGCTCTCCATCACCACACTGGTTAAATGCAGCCCTGCTAACCTTGCAGCTGCTAACACATAACATGGTAATAAAAGCATCCTGCTTTTCCATTATAATTCTAGAGAATTGATACCTCATGTTTGTAGAAAATTGGGTAAATAATTCTCAATAATATGAGATGTGTGAAAGAAATGTAGAAAACTGTTAATGGTTTTGTCATAAACCCTATTTAGCCTCATTGGGAACACTGAACTCCATGTACATCACCAGGAGAGAAGTGATTATGTGTGGGTTGTTAAAAATAAAACACAGACAGGATGAGGTTGTTCAGAAGATGTACAACTATGGCTAGTGTGGGGTTCACAATGATGAGAGTCTATAATAGCCTAGCTCATGGCCCTCTGAGCAGGTTACTTCAACCCTCTACTCCAGGTTCCCCTCTGTACCATAATAACTGTGGCTTTTCTAAGGCACTTTGAAACCTACTGATGAAAACTGCTGTGTAAAAAATAGGTATGGGATTTGGCTTTATGTTAAATACTATCCTGGTGAGTGATGGACTTCAGTTGATGTTTAGTGTTTTTATTAAATTCCAGTGAATAGAGAGAAAGACAGTTTCTGGTGAAAAGCTTCTTTTTCTCCTTCTCAGGAAAACCCATGGTGAACTCAACTAAAACCACAATGAGCAACACTGAATTCAAAGTTCTTTCTTGTAAAAATACTACTACTGTAGTGCTCCTCAAAAACATGATACAAGTGATGTGACATAAAGTAAAGCATATAAAGTAAAAATGACGTAAAGATGTTTGCTTCTTTAGCATACCTAAAATAGAGCATAAAAAGTATCTTACCTTTTTTAGTAGACACTGTCGCTTCCTAGATAGTGATATTTGTTCTGCCAGTATATGGTGCCTTGAACCCCATTCTCTATACTCTCACAACTAGTTTCTCTCACTGGGCAGTCACTGAAGGAGGAAAATTTTCACAAATTACAAAAAAACCTTTGACTGCTTCAGTCATGCAGACAAACAATCCCCTCACCCACAGCTCTTCATTTATGCTTGGATTTGTAAAAAATAAACTCCCGAGGACAGTACTAACTTTTATTTACAAGTGGTTGTTTCTCAGCAAGATAACAGAAACAGGACCTAGCTGCCTTACAGCTGCATTGATAGCTTTGAGATTCATATGTCGTCTCTTTTGGGCCATTACAATCTATGTGTTCATCCCCGGATAATAAAATCACAACTATTGCATTCATCAGGGAAGGTTTGTTTTGTAGATTAAAACACAGGCAGACTCTGCACTGGGGCTAAAAATGGTAGTACTTTTCTACTATTCATCCCCTTTCCCCAGAGCATCAATGTGTTTGTACTTGCTAGCTATAGTCTTCTTATAATATATGAACATTAAGGGAAAAGATCTTTGTCTCATTTGGCCTGTACTACCAATTTCAGTATATATCCTTGCACAGAGGTGTTTCTCCCAGGTTTGCAAGTCCTTGGTGGGAGAAGGCCAGAATGTTCTATGCAACGTCTAAGTCTATATTAATCTTGTAAGATTTAAGCAGTATGTGAGCTCTGCAGAGTGGTTGAATGTCTCTCTGTGCACATAAAGTCACTACCCAGAACTGTAAGACCCAAGCAGTGTTATAACAATATTTTTAAGGTACTAAAAGTGAAACTTCTTGTGTAAGCAACAGAGCCCAGACTGAAATAAAAAAAATAAATAATGAAGCTCTCAGAAGGACCCTTGAAAGCAGTCAATTCAGTTTTCATTGCCTCAGGTTTTATGAAGCATAGGCATCCAGGCAGCATGGGTGAGCACATGCTTGGGGGAGCATTTATGGGACTTAGGCACTTGCAAGGCAGAACAAGTCCCCATTATTAGCTATATTTTCATAACCACCTTAGCTGTACTTTGATTTTATTGCATATGAGCTGCCTACCTGCTATAAATAGAAGAATCAAGCTCTTAGAGTAAAGCAAAACTTTCAGCAACCTTTTTCTTTTTAAAATATTTAATAAAGAAAGCTCCAGAAAATGTTTTAGAAACTCCAGTTTGTAAAACATTCTGGTGTCATCAAACGAAAGGGGTTTGGAGCAATGAGGAAGATCCAGAAAGGGAGGGAAACCCCCAAGTGTATTGGCACATCACAGAAAATAAGGAGGAGTCTGAAGAGTTAACATTTCTCAGCTGAGATGATGAGACTGAAAATGTGCTTCAGGCCCACCCAGACTGTGAAATTGGATGGATATATTTGAACCACCATGAAGGCAAGAAGTTAAGTCCAATAATAAGGTCACTGTACTGTGGCAGTATATCACAGATCAACTGTGAGGTTTTGACCCAAGTACTCACACAGCACACACTTCAGCATAGGAGTCTGTCTCAAGAGTTCTGAATTTCCATTCAGGTGTCAGTAGATGCTCTCAGTTAGTGACCCAGTCAATCTGCTTTCCATTGGGTGCCTTAATTTGATAAACCCTGTCCTGCTTAACCTGAACAGTTCATGGAGCCTCCTGGGTTCAGTATGGGCCTGGTGATGGCCAAGCAGGAGTCCAGGGGAAGAGGAGCTATAGCAGCTTGCTGGTTCATATTGGTAGTTTCTCTGCTTGTAGCTGTGGAGATGAAGAGGATTCTGCCTATGGTAGGTGCTATAGGAAGCGCTCTTTCTCAGACATAGCAGGGCTTTGGATACACCCAGGCTATGACAATGGACAGAGATGCCAGGGAAGGAGTAAAGCACCCTATTGTTGGTACTGCAGAAAGAGTGGCTGCATGTTGTGGCAGAAGTCAGAGGGTAGCACCACAGTGAGGCTGCTTGGTCATCTAAAATACATGTGACCTTTGGAGAGAGAGGTGCTCCCAGCCCTGGAGAGGCAATTTCCTCCCCTGCACCCTCTCCTGACATACCACCTGCTGCACCTCTGTAGCAGCCCATGTCCCATGTACATTGCATCGGCTAAATAGTGGGAATGGGAAGGAAAATTGGTCTTAAATGCATGCATATAAAGTATTGAGGAGTGTGTGTGGGTGTGTAAATAGATTTGTAGGATTTTTTTTCCCTTTCCTTTATAAACATTTCCATGACTATTTGCCTAATTTTTAATCTAAGGAAAAACAAAAGAAAAATCTCAGAACAAACAGTTGTGCCTGCACAAATATTGCTCATGTAATTGCCAACCATGAAGAACTAAAAGCAGAGTTGCCTTTATATTGCATTATTTTTACTCTGTTGTTATTGTTCAACAAGCAAATAGGAAAAACCTAACAGCTTAGCTTTACAGCATAATTTTTTGACACCACACAGTGATGAATAAAATGATTTCTTGTCCCTCAGAGCTAGTATGTGATCAATGACAAATGAAACACAAGAACTGAAGGCAAATAGAATCATAGAATCACAGACTGGCCCAGGTTGGAAGGGACTTTAAAGATCATCTAGTTCCAACCCCCCTGCCATGGGCAGGGACGCCACCCACTAGACCAGGTTGCCCAGGGCCACATCCAGCCTGGCCTTGAACACTGCCAGGTAAATAGTGAAAATCCAGGTGAACTAGTGAAAATCCAAAGCGCAGTTCAATTGTCTGCAATGCAGTGAAGTTTTTATAAGGTTATTATGAGCTTAATAATAGAATTATAGAATTTCCAGAGTTGGAAGGGACCTTAAAGATCACCTAGTTCCAACCCCCCTGCCTGGCAGCAGAGAACATTCCCCTGTACCTTTTATCAGTGAAGGAGTGATCAATAAATGCTTCAGCCTTGGAAACCCTGACAAGAGAAACTCTTACTCAGCTAGATCTTTTAAATGATAATCTTTTGTATTATCTCTCTACTCCAAAGAAAAAGTAAAATGAATCATAGAGGGCTGGCTTCAGTAATACTAAACTGTGTTCAGAGGATGATGTATTTAGAACAGGAACTTTAAAACTCTTGCAGAAATCCATTTTATTCAGAATTTTCAATGTTTAGCATTTTACAATAAGTATGTGCCTTTAGGATAGTTCTAAAATATTCTGCATTATTCATTGTTTGTCCAGGATAAAAATACTTAAGTTTTTCTACTCTGAACAGAGGTTGTTCAGGAGGCACACTGTAATATCAACAAAGTCTCCTCAAGACAACGCATGAATAATGGAACAGAAAGTAAAGTTAGTTACCTGGCTGTCTACATAAATCTATAAGAAGTACTTCAGTATGACAGATGATGGTGATGGTGGACTGAATGTTGAACTATGTCTCTGCATTCAAGCACACATGCTTTAAATTAATTATGCATCAAAAGAGAGCCTCTTCATTCTAAACAACAACAAAAAAAGCCTGCATTCATAGCTTGGGCTGCCTTCTCCTATTATTCTACTGTTTAGAAGTCAATAACATCAATAGTTTCTGTAAGGTCAAACAAGATGATGTGTTTGTTGGTATGAGTACTATTTCAATGTTATCTGTTCTGCAGCCTAAAAATGTAAGAGAAAGAAAGCACTGAATTACCTGTTGTATGCAAGGTAAAATGTTGCAGTGCTGGTTGTGCACACTAGCTGAAAATTTATTTTTTCATCTAATGTTTTTGTTCATAATTTGACTCTCACTAATAAAACCAAAGGTACAAGTATCTCCCACATAACATCTCTCCCTCCTTGAAAAGGCTAGCAACCCCCAAAACTCTGGGAAATTTTCCTGCACCTAAAACTAGAGTTTCAGGAATTGCAACCAGCCCTGCACTTCCTGAAGCAAAGAGCAATTGTAATGCCTCTAATGACAGTATATATCATCACCTTATTACAAGACAAGCCAGAAAACTAAAGAGTTTAATGTGGAGAAGGAAGATGCTCTCCTATTTCAAGGTTTATTATCTTCTTTCTTTTTTATTTTCCCTGATATTTAATGTCTTTTCTCCATCTGCATTTTATTCCTGGATTATTTTTCAGCTCTGTTTTGTGTGCCTGATAATAACATCATGTAACTTAATGAAAAGCTTTTCAGAAGCTGACATTTTAGTTACTTTAGTTTTGCTTCTGCTACCACATATAGAAAGGGGCAAGAGAATGACAATGGAGGAATTGGAGAGTAAATAATCTCATTTGTAAAGGTTCACCAAGCAGCATAGCACAAAGGAATTAACAAGATGTTCATGGCAGCTCTTTAGCTCTTTCATCACTTCTGTAAAGTGGGAGACTTCCACTGCAAGGGAAAAGGTATCTCAAGAAAGGAGTTCACTTTTACTAGAAGTATTTTTGCACTTCATGATAGCATTATTAAAAATAACAGACTTTATGTCCAACTTAATGTCTCTTATACACTCCCAGAGACCACACCTCTAGGGGTGTTTCAAGCATCTCCATGTCGACGGCCCTGAGCAAATCTACCACATACTTCTTGAGAGGTACTCCAGCACTAAAAATGTGACACCAGGTTTTGTGGCATCCATAAGTCTCTGCTGACCTTGGCCCTAATTTATACTTCTCTCGTCACACCCTGGGATGCCACCATACAGCTCTAGGGAAGAAGCTGTTCCTGCTGCACTCTCTTAGCATCCACGTTAATCCCAGTGGTCCCCATGTGTCACGCTCATGAAACTGAGAAAAGGGCGAGATGAGAGCTGGGTGCTTCATACAGCTCCAGGCACTGGACAAAGCACCATCTGTCATTCTGCAACACCAGATGCATAGAATAACCAAGGAGTCATGCCACCAAAACTGACACTAGTCACAATTTTAAGGTCAGGCATTTCCAAGTGCTTTGGGAGCATGGCTGAGGGTTATCCAAGGGCTACTAGGCAAAGGGGAGAGGCAGGGAATTTATTCTTTAGGGAAGTGGCAGAAGCAGTATAACAAGACTGCAGACACAGTCTGTAAGGCTTTAATGTTTTTGCATCAATCAGCAGCAGTTGGTTGCACAGCCAGGAGAGCTCAGACTGTACCTATTTAAAGGGTAGCAGAGCTGTGACCACAGCATGATATCCTGAAGGACCTCCAGGATTCAAGGTAGTTTTGCTACATCTGACCTCTCCACACAGGAATGTACTGGCCAGAAAAAAATCCAGCTACCCAGGGACTGCTTGCTGTCTTGCTTTTCCATACAGGCAGTATTAAACCACTGGAGGCTTTTGGATGATGAAAAATTTCAAGAGACAAGATGAAAATAAAGTGGATGCAGGCAGTGATTTTAAAAATAGCATATACAGATGGAGCAATACACAATTTAAGTGCAAAAGCATTATTGAACACTGCACTTACAAGTATCTATTGTGATGGCAAAAAGCATTAACGCCATAAATTTTATTTGGCGTTTACACCCGTAGGTAACCATTCAGAAACAGCTAGGGAGGGGGTATGTCAGGGCAAAGTGCTCTTTGCCAGATCATGCAAATGTTTTCTGATGCTTCTTTCTACTACAGAATACTTATTCAAAGGGAAGGAATCTCTCAGCTACCCTTTTGGATGCTGAGTGATCCTTGATGAGATATAGTTTCCCAGATGAATAGGATGATGTGGGACCAGGGCTCTTCCTTCACCTGCGAGAGTCTATGAGAAATTTGAAGTGGACGCAGACCCAAAATTGTGGCTTTTGATGCCACAAGGCAGAAGTGTTTTAACTGAAATATCTGTGGCATTTCTCTTACCACAAATGTTACGCAAATCATTGAATGTACAGCTCAGCTCAGAAGCCTTAAAATAAAACCTATGAAAAGATTTAAGACAAGTTTCAAAAACATACTGGCTTCCTTTCAAACCAAGCCATAAAGCTGCATCCTATGACATTAATTTAGTAAGTCTATGAAAGCTTCTGTTTTTTTCTTAGATTACATGCAACTTTTGAGAAAAGAAGTATTTGTGAAGACACCACTAGTAAGCAGTTAATTTCCTCCTAATTTATTATACAATTAATCAAGGGAATTTAAAAAGTGTTGTTTCGGAGCCCATGCCCTCAGTCATTGTAGGTGGGCAGATCAAGTTCTTTAGAAAAACGGACTCAGAACTGGGTCAGGACATTTTGTGAGCCAGCATCTTGGTGTCTCAAAGAAATGTTGCTCATGGTTTCAGAAAGCAGAAACCAAGAAGAAATAAACTGAGGGAAAAAATTGTGACATTATCAGCATTTCCATAAATACTTAAAGTATAAATATGCATACAGTAAAAACTGTGACTCCTACAACAAAGACTGTATTGCATAAGAAAACAGAGCCTTTGATAATAACTGGTTTCAATTTAGGATGGTGACACACTAGGCATTAAGTGAAATGAGCATAAGCAACAGAGAGCGTGAGATTATTACAGCACTGTGCATCATATGGTGACTTCAGGTATAGAATTAAATGGCGTCAGAAAGGCAGCCTGGAAAATTCTGCTGCACATTTGGGTCTGAAGGAAGAAGAAATAGGAATTTGTAAAAATGTCTAAGTCTAGAAGACCAGGAAGCACATGCCTATCATTACCTGTTCATAAAGGTTATAACACTGCCTCTTGATTTGTATTGCTTCATCCTTGCACTTACAATCACTAGTACACACTTAGCAAAGGTTAGATATGCTGCTATTTGTTTTATACTGAAAGGTATTGTATAAGGAGATAATTCCTTTACACTGGGAGGCTGTAGAGGAACAGGAGGCAGTAGGACAGAGGAGGCTGTAGAACTAATTTTCTACACATATAAATGAAAAATGAAGGCTATAGTAATTGCTGAAGCAGACTGTATTAGGCCTTCATCCTTCCAGCGCAGAGGGCTCCAGAGTACATATGAAGAACTGTTGTTCTGTGTTACAGTTCACTACCAACAAGGTTAGGGAAAAGGCTGAAAATACACAGGTCTCTACCTGTGCATGTGTACATGCATGTGCCTGTGACATGTGCAACCAACACGTTCCAAAGAAATCACATTCTAGGGTTGAAGTTTGCCTGCTTCTGCTACTTTTCCAACCTTTGCCTGTTAGTCCAACTGATTTATTGGGATAAGTGTTTTGCCCTGAGGTGAAAAGCCTCTCCAGATTATTGATTCACTATTTTAGTATAATGACAAACAGTTTCATCATTCATAATAAATAGAAAAAATTTGTAAGCAAAGGGCCAGTTGCTTGAGTCACCTGAATTCTAAACAATGACATGAAAGCAGGGCCTGATTATTTTCTTTCTAGAGCTTCTGGAAATGTGATGATGTTTCAGGCAGCAAAAGGAACTAGTTTTACATGAGCAGCACATGCATTCAGTTACCTTCTTGGTCACTCTTCCTCAAGTAGCCCATACCTCAGCGTGTCACCTCAGTCTTATAGTTTCTGCTAAGATCACTAATTCATTAAACAGAGAAACTAAGAAACATAGAAACATCTCATGGTTGGAAAGGACCTTCAAGACCATCAAGTCCAACCGATAGCCCTGCACTACTGCTATCCCTATACCATCCCCCTAAGCACCACATCTACCCTTTTTTTTGAAAACCTCCAGGGATGGTGACTCCACCACTTCCCTGGGCAACCTATTCCAATACTTCACCACTCTTTTGGTGAATAATTTTTTCCTAATATCCAATCTAAACCTGTCCTGACACAACTTGAACCCATACCCTCTAGTCCTATTGCTAGTTAGGAGTGAGAAGAGGGAAACACTCGCCTCTCTATAACCTCCTTTAGGGTAACTGAAGAGAACAATAAGGTCTCCCCTCAGCCTCCTCTTCTCTAAAGAAGAAGGTCTCCATTAAAGAAGGTCTCACCTCCCACTTTGCAGAAACTTGGTTTCCACAGATGCAACACCTATGAAACACAAGCAGCATATGCTGCAAAATGTGAGGAGGGTGTCTTATCTGCTATTTGACTCATTATGCAGTAAAATACAGCCAGACCTTGCACTACTGAGGCAACAGAACATTTGATATGAGACACAGTAACAGTCAGACGCAGTTAACAGGCAACTGTTTCTAGGAGCCCATGTGTTAACACACACTAGGCTTACTACCACTCTTGACGGAGTCTCCAGGTGAGTAAGAGAAGTCTTAGTTCTAAAATTAGGATCTCTGTTGTCTCCAAAATCTTAACAGGTAAAAACATGCTGTATTTCTGTGTCATTATCCTGGTCATGCTGCTACACACAAATCCAAGCAAGCAGATTAAAGTTAGATTCCCATATGTCTTGTTCAAGGCACAGCAATGTCATTCACCAGTGCAGATCAGAGAATCAGCATACAGATGAAGCTGGTGTAGTACATATTTAGTGAGCAATATCTTCCTTATGCTTCATGAAATGTTCTAACATAGAGAATATAATTTCAGTGCTTGGTCTAGTATTGTAGTTCCTGCTAAACAACTATAATTATTTCATTAAGGTTTATTTCCCAATCAGCTATGACCCTATTCATAATTGCTCTGAATCAAATCATGCTATTAGAGAAGTTGGTTGTGCAAAGTGTCATAAAATAGCACCTTTTTGCACTCCCTTTGCACTGATAAAAATGACAAAGAAAGGCAAGAAGCCACAGGGAACTACATTGCACACTCGAGTGCTTTAAAGGGGACAAACAATTACAGTTTCATTTATTTAGGCTTTGAACTATTTTTTACCTTTGTGATCCCCTGACAAAAAATCATTATAATTAGATGCAAGTGCTTAGCAAGCAGAGTTTGTGGAAGGCATCTGAAAGATGGTAAATGCGAGTACCTCATGAGAGTGCCTCCTGCCTTGAACTGACAAAGGCCGTTCTCAAAATGCATTTCCTCCATTATTCCCCTCAGGATGATTCTCCATGTGACTTACAGGTTGTATTTTGAAGTCATTGAATGCACTCCTCCTCACTTCTGACAGATGCCTAAGTCAGCTCCACCATCATCTCCCATTTAATCTGTCCACATTTAGCCCAACTAACAGAAGCTGGCAGAAGTCATTTCATAAATCCAATGAGTTAGTAGGTGTCAAAGTCCTGTTTGAAATCTTGTTGTTGGAATGAGACACGTGTAGACTACAGACTCTGCAAACAAAATGCAAATCTTTAAAAGGTAAGATCACATCCACCAGTGTTCCAAAATGCTCAAACTGGGAAAATTGTTATTTATTTTATCAAACTGATAAATTATCAGTTGCAGCTCTGAAGATTTTTCCAGACATTCATTTCAAGCGTATTTCCTCTTTCCCCTGGAAACTAAGGAAGAAAACAAAGGAACCAAAGAGCCACAATGTATCACTCTTTTTCTCAGTGTACAAAATTCCTTCCCATTAAATGTTGTGCTGTAAAATTTCTGTTATGTGTGGCTTCTGACTATCTGTTCAGTCATCAAAACGGGCATTTTTAAAGCCAAAAGATGCAGATAAAATATTAACCCCACCCCAACTTCCTACTCTAAAATGCAGCAGGCTTTACAGAGAGCTTACAGATAAACTGTGAAGTGTGCAGGCCACTTTCCTAAATGACAGCCCTGCTCCCAGCCCTTCAGCCAGTGTGCACACCTTGTGAGTAATCATTTCATCAGGCTGGAAAATCAACTTCTAGTATGCTTGTAAAAACACAGGTATCCTAATTTGCTTGCAAGGGGCTTAAGTGTCATTACTTACTATTATGAAGAGCTGCCTTTGTCATGAGGTAAACAATAGAAAATAAGGCCCAAATTGTTCAGATGCTCCATTTCCTTCCTCTTGCATGCAGTGACTTTTCTTGTGCAGACTTGCAGTTCAGCATCATGGAACACCAAGTGGAGGTCTATTACCCAACCTCTCTCCTAAAGGGTCTGTTCTGCCTGACAGTAATGTGCAGCACAAATGGTGTATGGATGATGTACAGACAAAGTATAGACAACAATACCTACTTTTCGACACTGTGACACCCTCTTAGATACATCCTTGTTGGATAAAGAATTCCTATTCATAATTACACTCTGAGATGCAGGAGTTTCAATTTCAAAGCTAATTGCCATGTGTTATATGAATACGTTTCATGTCATGTAACCATTTAGTTGCCAGAGAGGTGTATAACTGTAAAAGAGAATATGTTTTATGATGGATGACAAACTAACATGAATCATATATGCTCCAGTTTTAGCCCGGAATCAGTCCTAAGCTATGTGAGGCTTATGTGATTGTTATTCTGTCCCTTTTTCTGTCAGTGCACATCCCCAACAAACTTTGAAGCCTTTGCCAGTTTGACAGGTCAAGTGGAGAACTGGGATACAAGTCTCTCTTTGAAATTTCATGACAATTCAGAAAGAAGAGAAACCTCAATTAATCTCTCCATGAATTCATGTTGCCACTAATTCAGAGTTTTACTTGAGCCTCTTATTAATTTGGAAAGATTAATGACATGTCTCTTGACTGGCACTGCTGCATATGGATGCCAGCCCAGCATACATACACAGGAGGCAAAAAACTATAGGTGACTTTGTCAGGAAGGAGAGATACAGAAAACTCAGTGAAGGATACAGGGAGGCAGAACAACCTTCCCTAGGAAATCAAGCCTCATAACATATGCTGTTTAAAGAACATTCTATTGTTTGTAGGAAATAGCCACCAAGTTGCTTTTACAAGCCTGTTTTTCTAAAGCTGAGTGGAAGCTGATATGTATCATAGTATTTTAAAGCTGACTAACTTTATTTCCCAAGCCAACATATTTACCCTTATAAGAACAACCTTCTCCCAACTTGTCTGTATACATATCAGTATTTCTCAGTATTTTTAAAATTGATCGAAACCAACATGAATGGGTTTAAGTCTTTCCTGGTTGACTCTTTTCATACATACTTTCACCTGAAAAGTTACATGATGATGCAGACTTGAATCCCCATCTTGTACCAATTCCTCGCTGGACCACTCAGCAAGCAGCTTCATGAAGCATCTCACCAGGATGCCCCACTGCAGGGGTACCGCGTTCCTACTGTTTTCTGAACACAGAGCAGAGCACTTCTTGCAGCTTCTCCTTTTTCTCCTTTCACTTTACCCTTCTGACTCAGTTCAGCTACGCATCCCAACTAGGATTGCAGTTGAAGACCTCTTCGCTGTCAGGCACTACCGGTACGGAACCTTTCCCTGAAAATCCCCCATTTTACACCCTTTGATACTCTTCTCTTTTTTTAATTTTTTTTTTTTTTTCGCACACCGAGCCATCTCCTCTCCCATGCGGGGTTATCTGACCCGAGACATTTCCCGCCTATTCTTCCGACGAGAGGCACTGGGATCGCGTTAACACGGCGCCCACACCGCTTCCAAGCACTCGCCTTGGCAGAGGGAAGCCTCTCTGGCCTGCGGCCGCTGGCACCCGATCTGCGGAGCCCCGCAGCCGGAGCCTGCCCCTGCCCACCCACTTCCCACAGAGTGGCTCTCCAGGTCGCTTTCCTGGCGCGACACCCAGATCGCTCCGTGTTTCCCTGAGGTGGAGCCGCCATGTTCGCCTCATACTCAGCACGGCCTAGCCCACCGGCCCCTTCGCCTCTCGGGGCGTCTCGGCGGGGAGGAGCTGCCAGCCCCGCCCCCGTCCCGCCCCACATAAGAGGCCTCCCGGGGGGACGGTGTGTTTTCACCCCTAACTGGGACTACCCGGAGCCGCCTCCGCCGTCCTTCTCCCCAGCTCCCCCTGCCCCCCCCGCGGTGGCAGTGGCAGGACCCAGGTGAGAGTGGGGCGGTGCTAGGCGCCGCTGAGGGAGGGCCTGGCCGGTTGTGGTGGTGGCGGCGCCGGCGCCGGCTCCCTTTCGTGAGGGAGGGGTCGGGCGGAGGGAGGCCGGGCTCAACTTGACAGGAGGGAGGGAGCGAGGGAAGGAGGGGGCGGTGGCAGCNAGGCGGGACACCGGGCGATCTCCGTCTCCGTTCCGAGGGCTTGCGGGGGCTACTCGCGGCCCGGAAGAAACTTTCGGGGATGCTGGTGAGGTGGGGGCTGCCCCTTTCCCTCAGCCGCCCGCCCGCGCCCCTTCGCCTTTTCAAAGAGCCGGGTCGCCCACTGGCGATCGCCCACCCTGCCGCCGCCTTCGCTTAGCGCCCAGTTCCGAGACAAAGCCGCCGCCCCACCTGCCTCCTGAGGCGGCTTCGCGGCGAGGAGAGCGACTGGGACCGTGACCTGCTGTCCCGTCAGTGACGGGCCTGAGGAGAGACAGTGGCCCGCTGAGCGCCAGCAAACTTATTTTTAGCTGTGCCTCTCATCTCAATGCATCTTAAAAATAGCACAGGTCTTGCTTAAGGAGTGGGAAAGAAAGTAGTGTTTCCGGAGGGCTCGTGGTGCCTTTTTTTTAAAAAAAACCCCACGTTTTAGAAGAAAAAAAATCAGTGGTATAGGCAGCTGTGGGATGATTAATATCCACAGGTGCTTGCAGGTTGCTTTTACTGTATCTTCATGAAGGTCACCCTTTAAGCATGTGAACAAAGGTACTTACGGCTTTGCACTCTGCGGTGTGTATTCAGCGTGAGATGCAAGGTCTAATGTAGGTGCACACCTGATTTGTGCAATACTTTTTATAGAGTGACTTGAGCCTTTTTGGTCTGGCATTTTCTTTGTTTTCTGTCCTGTTAGTTCTCTCTGGAACGCCTGCAACATGTGGGTGATGCAGGCTGAAGGAGTGATAATGGGCTGCTAGGATCAGTACTCTTTATTATTCTGTAAATTAATCTTTGGCTTTTGTTTTAGCTTCTGTATCTCAGTTGATTCTGGTGACTGAACTACCATAAAATAAACAGGTCTTATTGCACCAAGTGTGTAATGTTATATCACTTGTATCAATTATCTCATTGCGGTTGCTCACAAAGGAGAATTCTGGTTTTTATTTAAAAACCACTACAAATTACATGGGAGACTTTGTGTAAAGGAGGTGTGAATGGAAAAGGAAAAGCATATCTCCAATAGGGAAAGAAAAAAAAAGTTGAATCATGGGGTGTATTAGATTTTAAAGGACTTCTGGCTGTCATCTAGTCCTGGCCCCATGCTCAAAGCAGGTTGAGTTTGGTAAGGTTGCTCAGAGCTTGTCCAGGTGAATTTTAAGCATTTCCAAGGATGGAGATTCCACAGTCTCTATGGTTGTGATGATGCCGGTGTTCAACTGCCTTTGTGGTGAATTTATTTTCTTAACCTAATGGCAATTTCCTATGTTGCAATTTGCTTGTGTCTCCTCTTGTCCTGCCACTGTACCCCTCACATCCAGGAGTCATGTGCATCTGTAGTTCTAGAAGCTAGTAGAAACCATGCTGGTGTTTAGGGCCAAAGGGCTGGTTGTTTCTTGACATCATTCAAAGTATAATTGCTAGATTTTATTCTCATCAATTTGAAATGTATTCTTCCCAAGCATTTAGCTTAGCATTTATTTGAATGTGCTTAGCAGCACATTAACATAGTAATTTAAATGCATAAACATCTTCTGAAGAGTATTTGTTAGTTTTTAATCAAATAAATGTCTCAAATTATTTACCCCTCTCTCTTTGTCCATTGGCCTTGTGTTTCTTAACCTGAATTTGAGACAGATTGCACTTTTCTAGAGTCCTTTCACCATTAGCAGTATCATATAGTCTCTTTGAATGAGTCTAATAATTTTGATAGAAGGAAAGCTTTTTGGCTTTAATATTGAAATAGATTTTCCTTGGGAATGGATGTGCCTTGAACAATACAGTACAACCTGTTATTACTGGGAAGTTGTCTTTGTACTACATAGGCATTGTTTAATGATCCTGAGAAGCCTTGGATGATATTTATGAAGCTGTTGATGTGGTAAATTATGTGGGCACCTTTTTTCTTTTGTTCAGCAGGAAATAAAAATGGTTTGGGGCTACGCAGAATGAAAATCTGCATGTTTTACATCATGACATGACTGCCAAAATTCCTTGTTTCATAATTTGTGTAAATTCTTGGATATCGCTGATAGTATTTCAAAAGCAGGAGAATGTATCTGCAATGTGATTAATAGTATGTCACTTCTGGATGCTGTCTGGATAGGATTTTTAAATCATTAGTAGGATGCTGCTTAATAGCAAATGCTCCCGAATAGCTCATACTTTCCATTAGGGCCATATCAAATCATTTATTGGAAGCTGTTTGAATGGCTGGCTGCAGTGAATTTGATGATATTTGGAATCGTTTGATAAATAATTTAACTTACTTTTTCAGATAGCATCTGCCATTTTATAATGATGGCAACCCCAGACAATTATGCTCATTGGCTTGTCTTAATTGTAGTGGGATTCCACTTGGGAAGAAATCAAACGTATGGGGGTTTTATGTTTTTTATTTTGTGGGGTTTTAAAAATATTTTCTTATTTTATTTAGTTGCATAAAGCCTAGATATTCTTGCCGTGTATAAAACTTTTCTGCAGGCTCACTGAACTCTAGGTCAGATACTGAGATTTGAAATTTTACCACTGCTAATATTTTAGGGCTTTTAAAATTATATCTTCTGTTTCAGAAGTGGACCAGTTAGATGGTTTATGCTTTTCCCAGTCTGTATTAATCTCAAGTCAGCACATTATTTTGGTAAAATAAACCAATGAAACATTTCCATAAAATAAAACTTTTTATGGTAGTATAAAGGCTTTATTTGATTTGACAGTCCTTGAGAGTGAGTTGCATAGTTGCTAAAACAGTTTATCTTGGTCTGTTAAATCAAAGTCTTGGGAGATCATCATATGGCTGCAAGCAGAGTAGGATACCAGTGATTCATATAATAAATTTCAGTCTGTATTTGGATAAGAACATAAAACTGGGAATGCGCTTTTAGACTCATGAATGGTTTGCTTATTGCAGTGTGTGCAGAAAGGCTTTAATGTTATCGTTACAGGACAGAATTTCATAAAGCAGCTCAGTCACTTTCGGGTTTATGGCCTGGAGGACTGGATGTTGGAATGGCTGTGCTAAATTAAACCTGGGGTTTGGGACTATGGCTAATGCCAGGTGCTTCAGGGGAATTGTAAGAACAAATGTGAGATAATTTGCATCCCATGTTCAAGGTGAAGTCAGTGCTTTATAGTTTGGAATTGAATTAAAACTCAAATAATGTTTACTGGCCTCTTCAGATGTAATTATGCGTAATTGTAATATTTTCAGATGTACTTGTTGCTGAGTTGAAATAGAGACCATGTCATATTTGCTAGGTAGGTATTTTGTTTTGGACTTGGGAAATTTGTGAAGTTTGTGTTTTAGTGAGTGTTCTATATCTAAACAGCATCAACAAACAACAAATTGTAAGTTGAAATGACTCTCTATCCTGAAATGTACTTCTAGGCTTGACTTAAAAGAGGAGAAAGCAGGGACACATTGTTATAGTAAAGTGTATTTCTGAATATTGTTCAATTCCAGTGTCACTATCATTTTGAATGTGGGTTGCTCATCTCATATTTATCCTTAGAGTCAGTTTTTGAATATTGCTAGTTTCCTGACATTTATGGCTTTTGGTAAAAATTGTGTGATGTGAATATGTATTTATGAACATGTCAAAATAATACATGGTAGAATGGTACCAGTCAGTATTACTCGGTGAATACCTGTGACCCTAAGCATAGATTTTATTATGGAATTGCTTAGGAATTTTTTTTTGCTGGCTTTTCTAAACTTTATACACTCTGCATGCAGCTCTGTGGAGAGTTTAGAAAGGTTTACAGTTTGCTGGTGAAATTTTGTAGTACCTTCCACAAACTCCTGACAGGGTCCACGCTACATTTGACAACTTACGTGCTTGAACTTTGGTTGAAATTACACAGAATGCTGTTCCAAATCAGTGTTCCTTCAACATCTGTGTGAGGTGGATATCTTTATCTTCGTTTCCTGGGAAGAAATCCATGACTTACACATGCAAAACTGATAGTTAAAGGAGTGCCATGACTCTTGGTTGAGGGTTACCTCTCCTAGACTGGAAGTTGGTAGGCTGCTGTGCCAATCCCATGGCAGCTCCAACAGTCTAAGTGCTTGGCCACTAATATTTTTACTGATACGTCATCTAAATACTTTTTCCACAAAACAGTTTGTTCACAACATAACCACTTGTTCTGTTCTTTGCTAGCAGCAACATTGCTGCAAGCATCTGTAGCAGGAGACTGCTATAGAAGGCGGTGTCAGGCTGGAGAAATGATGGGAGAATTTTTGGTGCCTGCAGACACAGAAGGTGAGAATGAAATTGAAACCCTGGATTTCTGTCCCTGGTAATGGAAGTTTTCTTTCACATTATAGCCTGTGTAAAAACCATAGCTTTTATTGACTTTCTGTTAAATTATCCATGTCAACCAAGAAATCTCCCTAGATATTTTAGGTGAGTGTCTAAAAGCACAGAGGTAGAAATGTGGTACATATTCACTCATACTTAAACCTCAATTCTTGAAAATTGGTGCTTTAGAAAAAAAATCCCATAAATCTGTCATGATATTTTTAAATGAGCTGGAACAAAGCATGTGCTAATATAAATAGTGTTACTGCTGTCTATAAAATATTAGCCCATGCTTGATGGTAGAACTTTTTGTTTTATTTCAGTTAGGCAAGAGCACAGAGAATTAGAAAACTTTGAAAGGAGTTTAAATACAAGTGTCAGTCACCATTGTAAATGAGTGATTGTTAGGATGTAGATTTATTTTCTGCATCATAGTACATGGCTTGTCTTGGAGCAAAAATAGTGAAGCCTCCAGACCCAGCCATGAAAAGGTGTACAAAATGTGGCATAGGATTCCATGCTGGTGCCCCTCTGGAATGAGACTGGAACATGTCTGTATTCTACATATGTAAGGGAGTGGAAGACAGTGCTGTAGGATATTGCTGTGTTCTAAATCAAATACCAAGTGTATTCTTATTTAGATAGGAATTGGTTTTCAAAGATAGGCTCTTCACCTTTGTCTCAACTTATTGAAGGCTTTATTTGGCTACAGAGCACCTATATTCATTCACTGCAGGATTTTCACTGTGATCACCATTTGGGTACATGACAAGTTATGCGAAAACAGCACAGCAGAATTTTGCTGTTGGGTTTTGGTTGGTTTTTTTTGTTTGGTTTCTTTTTGGTTTGTGGGGTTTTGTTTTTCAGGGTTTTTTTTTTTTTTGGATTAAATTAACTACTACTTTTTTTTTTACTTAATATTTTCTTTCATTTTTTTTTACCAAGGATCAAATTCTATGCAAAAGCAAAAATATATTTAATAGATGTTATTGTTCTTTGGAAAAAATGCTATATACTTTTGTTCTTTGTGTAAAGAAAATAGAAACTGATGCTTCCAGAAAGTGATCTCATTTTCTATTATGGTAGAAGTAGGCTTACTTGTTGAGAGTAACAACCTTGCTGCTGCTGGGCTAGAGCGTGACTTTGAGCTCTGTGCATTTGATGAAATGATCCTGCAGTTACTGTTGACACTGAGGGTGAAATGACAGACAGCAAGTAACATAATAATTTTAATTGTATTATAGCAGTGTAGATGTACGTAAGTGGTTAATTCCATGTATTGCTGTTTAACAAGTCATTTTAGCACACTTCACAGAATTCATCAATTTTTTTTTTTGAGATTTGAAATGAGTTAGAAGGCAGGTATATGAATTAACTTATTCAGAGTTTGTTCTGATACTGTTTAATGGATCCTGGTTAGTATCTAGATGCACCTTCATTCTGGTTATTAAATTATTTCTTTCTGTACCTTAAAATTCTATGTTTTATGTACATAAATGAGCAATGTGTCCTGCTGTGAGATATTTGTAGCAATACATGCTCAGAGGTTATTTTGACAGTTAAAAGTTTCATTAGAAAATCTCTAAGAAATTTTAAAGTTAAATAAAATAATGTGATTTGAATCTTTTGTATTATCTTTGCCCCTTTCTTCTGTCTCCTGGTTAATTGTGATCATCATTGGCAGCAAGCCTGTCCTTCTGTGAAGTTTGGGGCTAATAAAGCTCATTTTTTTAATTGAATTTTTATCTTTTGATTCATCTAATGATCAGTGGTTTTACTATGTGGAAGGCACAGTAAAGTTTGTCTCTGTGTGTACTCTGCTAACGTGTAATGTGATGAGAATCCATATTCCAGCCTTATGTCATTCAGGTTATTTATTTAGAGCTGTTCATCGGAAGCTCATTCTTCCCTTGGCCACCTGTTTCTGTAAGGAGTGCCTTTAAGATCTCTGTTCTGTCAAAAATCAGTAGTATCTGCCAAGCAGTTGAAAACTATTGGGAGGGGAAGGGAGATGTTTGCAGACCTCGTGATCATGTAAGCTTCTTAGCTTTAGCGAAGCAGACCTGAAATCTGTGTTTTAATTATTCTACGGCTCTCCTTGGAGTTCTGATGCTCTCCTTAAAGGAATATATCTCTATTTTTGTTGTTTGTGTATAAGAAGTTTGAAACGTATGCTGAAAACAGGTAATAGTTCTTGGAATGCCTAGTGTCAACAAGAGAGCCCTAAAAGTACTGATTTGGTTTTTTTAGTTACTATCAGACCATATTTTTATTTTTTCTTTAATTTCTAAGTTTTTGTGGATATTTTAAAAGCAGTAATAGCTACAGTATATTCAGACAAGGTGTGTTGATGAGTGTGTATATTACAGCTTAATATCCTGAATATCTTTGCAAGAGTTTGTACAAGAAGTGCAGTCACATGTGGGATTGAGATGTCTATCAGAAAGAATAGCTTTAACATATACTGCAAATATAAAGCACTTGCTTCTCCTATTAAAAATACCTGTGGAATCACATGCTGCAACACAAGGTTTGACTCAGTTAAGTAGGAATGCTTTTTATGATATGTTATTTCAGTTCTGGCTTGTTGCAGTGTTGCTTAGCAATCTTGTCTGGAAGTCATATTACATATTACATCTTGAGATGAATCTATGCCATACAAATAGGAAATTGTCCAGTAACAAATGAAAATCAATATCCTGTTTCTTTTACTTGCAGAAAGTAGTATAGAAAAGTATTTTCTGTCAGTAATGATTAATTACAAATAAACCTTGCAAGACTCAGAATGGTACTACTGGTATTGTCATTCTGTGTGTTCTCAGCAGTTTAGTCTTACTGCATATATAGGAGTTTTTGAATTTTCTTTCTCTCCTAAAGAGAGAGAAAGAAAATGCAAAACCAGCAAAAATAAACACAATTTCTAAATTAAGGCAAATGGATAGATTTGGTGTGAAAGCATTGGGGAGTGAGATTTGTATATACATAGGGTGAATGAAGAGCATAATAAAGGATGAAGGGGGAGCAATTGCCATTTGTGGGAGAAGTGAGGGCAGGTAGAACCTTTTGAGTATCAGCAGTGTCCTGGTTGAAGTACAGAATATAACTCTGCATCTACTGATTTGAATACATTCTTCAAAAGAGTCTGTGCTATTCTGTTTTTTGCCAAGCAGACTTTTTGAATAGCTTCATCCATTTCATTGCATAATTGCAATTTACACAAATGAGGCCAGAAGGAACAGTCAAGATATGTGTTCTTATCTCTGACAGATTGAGCAGGCCACAAAGTTCTGTTCTAAGTACAGATATTTAATATGATACATGTGTGACTTTTGCTATCTTTCCACTGAATATTTATATTTAAAGAATTTGGGGTTTGATTCTTTTAATGCACTTTTAGTTATAAAAATTGAAAAGACTTAAGATTGCTTAGTTTCTACGGTCAAAGTTATTAGTGGAGGGAAACACTGTGGGAAGGGAAGGTTGCTGTAGGTGCCTGTCTTCATAGTCTTTAATTTCTATGCTGTGTCTTCCTATCACTACTTACTTTCTTCTGCCTTTTAAGCCTTGTTGTGGAGTCTTTTTCTCCCTTAATTCTGGTCTAGCAATTCATATGCTAATACCTAGCTTTGAGGTATATAGTAGCAGTATCTGAAGTTCCACTATCCACAAATGAGTCTCAGTTCTTTTAACGGTCTGATTATGTTCCTCATCCTGTGGGAGGATACATGTGCTGCCTGCAGGACTCTAGAACAATTTGTGAGTGATGAAAGTCTGTTGGTACTTAAGACACTGGATCTATCTGAGAAACAGCAGTATTTAAATGAGGTCTGAAGCAATTTGTAATATTATGACTCTGCTTCTCATTTCTGCTGTTATTAAAAGGTGAAGGAAAGGAAGAAATGACTGAGCTGGTTTTCTGTTTTTCAAAGATTTAAATAAATTACGTGGCTTGCTTTGTCCATCCCCTGCCTCTCCCCACCCCCCCCCCCCCCCCCCCCCATTTAGCCATACTCAAGTGTTGCTGTGGCAGATAGTTCTTTGTTTACTGTTTTGGGGACAGTTGAGTTATTACAGTAGCAGTTAAAGTAGCTTAAAAGTATAGATTAGTGGTTTATTATGTCATAAAATCTGTGTTTGAAAAAGTGCAAAAGGCAATAGTTAAACCGCTACCTATTGATAGAGTACTGTGACACTGTGCTGGGTGGAAGGCTGCCATCAGTACACTTACATACTTGCAGATGACATGTTACTTTCCTTACTGGAAGTTGGAGACTGACAACAATGGAAAATAGGCTTTGGAAGACTCTCCATACAGAGCAAGACTGAGAAGATTAGCACTTTGCAACTTTCTCCACTTAGAACTATGTGCAGAATACTAGGTTTTATGAGGAAACAGCATTGTGTTCTTTCTACCCTTTTTGATGGACAAGAAAAGACTGTGTAAGAAAGCAGAAAAAACCCCCCTCAATTATTCAAGAAGTTCTTTTTAGATGGTATGTCCTTGGTTTCTGTAATTAACTGACAAAATATGAGCAATGAGAAGGATGCTGATATTTCTACAACAAAAGATTAGGTGCTTACGTGTAATATGTATGCAGTACAAAAATTACTTCAGTGTTTTTAAGTCCTTTCTACTGTAAATGCTTATGCTTCAAAATACAAGCAAACTATATGGAACAACTAAAAAGACACTTTCCCAATCCAGAATTGTCCACTGACAAATTTCTTGCACCTTCTGTCAAGCCATCTGCTACAGGCTAATGAACAGACAGTATACTGGATTAGATGAAGCACTTGTAGGAGCTATTTTGATAGCTCCCATGTTCCTTTCAGTGGGAACTCTGATTAATGAAGCTTAGAGCTAAATTTTTGAGAGTGGGGGTGGGCAAAGTGTTCTAGCTATGAGCTTCTGCACTGCAGGGTGCTTTTGACAGAGTGGTGACAAACCTACATTGCTGGTTTTGAAGTATGTTTCAATATTTTCTTATAAGCCTCCATTTAACAGAAGAACATCTTGGTTACTAAGATGTTCTAAGCTCTGTTTTGTGCCAATGGGGAGTAATGACTGAGTTGAGAGGAGTGCCGTGTTGTGCCTGTTTTGAACTGGGGGGATCTTCATAATTCCAGACACTGTACATCATTCTGTAGTTAAAAACTGGTATCAGAGCTGGAGCTACAACCTAGTTAGAGCAAATGCCAACTTTGTTTTGGGATGTACCCGAGATCTCAGTCTCTGAGGAGGCACCAGCATTCCCTCTTAGATGTCAAAGATTACAGCATTTGCACAAGTGCTAATTTAGTTCTATTGATAAAATTCCAGCACAGTTTCTACAAAAGTGTCATAGGAGACATTCTTGTGTTACTATGTGATGCTTTTTCTACTCTTGTGTCACTTCTGAAGTATCTCTGATTGGCACTGCAATGGCTGCAAGGCGTTAGGGTGCGATCTGTTTGCCAGATAAGCTTGGCTGGCTGTGAGACCATCTCTTCAAACTACTGTAGTCATAGCAGAGGACTGTCTTTTTTTTCCCCTTGTTGAAATAATTGCAGATTGTACTGCAATCTAAGAGTACAACATTACTGGAGTTGTAATACAGGTTTCTGCATAATGCAAACCGTGTGGCTTATACATAAGGGGTGAGAATTGTCTCCTGAGGTTATTTAGTGTGTGTGCTATCTAGTGTATTAATAAAGAAAATGAATCAAGAGCGTAAGTTTTGCATTGTGTGTGGAAGGTAGTCAGAATCATGCAGTTCCTCAGCAAGCTCTCGAGATTAGTGACCAGCCAGTATTTCAGTGGGAGTAAAAAAGCTGAAGTAGAAGGAGTTGCAGTATGTTCAGCTGAAATAAGTGTAACCCTAGTGCCCTCTGTTGCTAGTGGAGCAGCTTCTGTTGTCTGAAAAGTACAGTATACTGAAGGCTGGTAGTTTTACATCTACATATGCAGAATTAGGGTTAACTTTGTGTATTGTGAGTATGTACACTGCTGGAGCTGATTCAAAATTCAATATGAAGGTGTGGTCACCTTGTCATTGACAGAAAAAAGTATTTCAGATGTGTCAATTACATGCGTTTTTCAGTGGTATTTGAGGCTGCAGCTTTCTTAGGCAGGACACTAACATCTCTTGCTGGGAGCTTAACATTTTTCTATCTTCAAGCCCCATTTTCAGGGAGCATAAGCTCTTTGTATATAACACTGTTCCTGTGTTAGATTACTAGTAGATATTTAGATTTTTACATAGTAAAGAAACCTTAGAAATTGCTGCCAGGATGATAATTAATGATATACTCAAAAGCATGACTTGAATCAGTGCTCCCTAGAGACCCCCCAGCAGAGATATCACAAGTTGAACAACTTGTGAAAAAGCAAGTGTTAAGCATGGGGCAAACAGGAAATGTTTGCTGCTCAGCTTTACAAGTTGAGATAAGGAATGGTGCAGTATTAAGGCATTAAAGATGTATCTTTTGGATTAACAAGATATATAAACAACCCTCAGAAATGAAGGGGAAAGGAAGTATGATCATGTGATCGAACAGCAAAAGGAAGGTGAGAATTAACAGGATCAAGAGTACTGGAGAATCACAGGAAAGTGAATTAGGAAGAAGAGAAAAATTAGAAGAAACTCACTGGAAAGGACAAATAACTGTCTCAAAAGCTTCCAGAAAAGATGCATTTGTTTTAAGATGGAAAAATATTTATAACAATGCTGGAAAACATAAGGGGGAAAAAAAGAAACATAAATGGTGTCTTCTGTAAATTCTGTAATACCAAAATGACTCGGATATGAAGACATGTTTCAAGGTACTTGCTGAAAACAAGTGATCTATTTCTAAAACTTGATAGTGATTTTTAAGTGTTTAGTGTTTGAAAGGTAGACCATTTCCCAAATTGCATCAGGACCATAGGACAAGTATCGCATCCAGATGTTAAATTCCATTCTGGGTTTTGCTGGTGGTACTTCAAAGCTACTTAGTTCCCCTTTTACTGCCAAGTATAAATAAGTAGTTCTTAGAAAAGTTATCATCTCAATATTGCTACACAGATCAAGGTTTATTGATATTCTGGGAAACTGTTTATGGTGCATGGTGTAATGAGACATGTCTATATTCCTGGTGGGATAAGTAGAATATCAAGTAGTCCAACGGATAAATTTAATATTAGTTTACAAATTCATTTATTAAGGCTAAGAAGTGAAGAATGGTGTTGCCATGGTGAAGTCTATATGATAAAGCACAAGAAGAATGAGCTCATGAATAATTGATATGTGTCTAAGATTAGAAACGATCATTTACAGTGTGTTCTTTGATATTCATGTATGCTTTTTACTTGGAAAAAAACCTCAGAGAAGCACATTAGCATAGACTGACAGGTTTCTGCATAAACATTTGAGCAAAGTACCAATGGCTTATAGGTGCAAGAACACACAAATATAAGTTACTGTAGTACTAAGATTGAGAAGTCAGGCATAAACCAAAAAGTTAAAAAATGGAAGGCTTTTAGCATGGGATGTCTATGGCCAGGCTGCACACATTATTATATTTCTTAAAAATAGCACAAAAAAAGTGTGCCATAAGATTCAGTAAGACAAGTTGTAAATTTGTGCCTGAGTGTTTACCTCCTGCTGGTTTTAGTCATATAAATAGGTCTTAACTTATTTTTTTTTCAAGCTTAGTAAGGTGTCCTAGACCATTTTTAATTAAGGAACAGTACTTACAAAATGTCCTGATAAAACTTAAATTCATGCTTTTTCAAAATGAATAAAAATCTGACTGCTATTGTGAAGGTATCTCTAAATAATGGAAAGCTGTTTTCTGGGATGAACACTGTAGATCTGCTGGAGCAAAGAACTGCAGGCATCATGCCTTTATAAAGGCATTATTTTGCTCAATAGAAGTGTCGTTTATTTTTAAATATGTATTACAGAAATAAGGGGACATACTCAGTAGTTCTACATACAGACCAGCTGCCCTGTAGCAGACTTGACTTGTCATAAATTCCTTTTTAGCAATCCAAGTAGCAAGAGCTATTTTTCATTATTAATGAATCCCATTTCAATAAATAAAATACATGCAGTTGGCTTGCATACAACAGTCGTGAGGTTGAGAGTGTTGTTTTTCTGCTTGCAAGCTGAATGAAATTATTCAAGGAGAAAAATTACTGATATGGACTAATTTCTGTATAAATATTCTGTGCTTAATCTCAATTTTTGTTTTCACTTTAATGCCTCAGATTTGCAAACAAACTTACTGTAAATGCCCCACTGAAGTAAATGTATCTTCATGTTTTCTAGGAAGACATTGCAGAGACAGGATCATAGAGGTACTGGATACGTATAGAAGTGATCAGCATTTCTGTCAGCTGGTTTGTAGGATGCCTAGATATTCCTATTTCTCACAGATAGATTTATTTAAAGATAGAGTTTTAAACCTTTTTTTTTGTTGTCTGTCTCAGAACTTAATCATGTGAACTTGCATGAGTGTTTTATACGTTGTTTTATGCAGACCAACGGTGATCTGTGTAAAAGAAACTGCTTAGTATTTGCTGACTTTCTGTTTTATTTCCATGGAATTTTGATTATTTTTTTGTATGTCTTATTTCCCATATAGGTTTCTAAGTATCAGTAAATGAATTCTGTGTATATTGCCATCTATGATTTGCATGCAGGAGAAAGTTAACATAGAAGTTGCATGTGTTTGTTAACATTTTTTTTATATTATTTCTTTGAGTGGTTTCTTGCAGAAAAGCAGATAGAGCAGAGTATTGCCAAGTCCATATATTCCTAAGTTTATCTCTCAAAATTTGAAACTGTATGTCATTTTCCCACCTGTTTTTTAATAGTGATAGACATTTGTCAGTGTTACAGGCGCACAGATCTGACTCTTCCTCTGAGCATAGTGGAGAGGAACACATCAAGAGCTCTGCTCACTGTGGTGTTACTTTTGAGAAGAGGATGTTTAGCCAAGGTAGATGTTCATCTTGTTTTGCTAGCATAAGTTTTGAATAAAGTGTTTTCTGCTTAATTCTGAAGCAGTTTTGAGGTGGAATTTACATAGAACTGTTGAGTTTTGAAAAATTGTCTTAAAATAGCTAGAGACAGGAGAGTTTAAAACTAGAATGGGGTGGCAGTTATTGATATTAATTTTCAAAGTTTTCATAAATAAGGAGCTCTCCAGAGAGCCAGATAAAGAGCTAGTCATTGACCACGATGGGAGGCAATCATCCATATACTGGTCATGGCAAACAAAGTTGATCCTGGCTTTCATTTACCAGTTTTTAATAGTTGAGGTGTTTATTTTATGTCACTTAATCTTCTTTTCTACTAATGAATTAAGTAAATTTTTTAGGACTGCAGAATATTTATTGGAGAACTGCCTTTGTGAACAGTAGTCAGGTGGTATGGGTATACAATCAATTGGTAAGATCAACATCTTGTCACAAATTAGGTAAATGTAAAAGAAGCACATATGTTAGGTATGTTTGGTAAGAAACCATCTGCCAAATTGGACTCTACAGCTTATATAAAACAGTTCTGAGTACTGGCGTGCTCATCAATCTGTTTCAGAGCATGTTTAGTAATGCATTTAGTTAACTGAAAAGCTGCATAGTTATCAGAAGCAGCTCCTGTATAAAAGAGAGCAGTATGTTGGGATAAGAGTGGAAGCATAAGTGAAGACTAATAGTAGTTGTCTTTGGGAGCATGGGGAGGAAGCATAAGGACTGGAGGTGTATGTACAGTGTGAACTGTATTGTGTAGAAATGCTCATGCTGCTTTTCTGAGCGGCTTGCAGAGCTGTGGACTGCTCAAACCTGTCCAGGTGAAACCAAATGAGAAGTGCAGTTCACTGGGTAGATGCAGATAAATGGTAGAGTTCTAGTCCTTCCAACATCCAAACTAAAAGCTTTACATTGTGCTTGCACAACAATAGCCATCTGAAGCAAGTGCAGATCTTCCTGGTATGGCCTTGCAATCTGTGGACTGGCTGAATACATCCCTGCTGCCTAGTGTGTAGTTTCTTCCCTCTGCATTGAGTACTTAAGGAAAAAAAGAGAGAGAAATACAACTTGTACATGAATATAAATGGATAATTTCCCCTGGTAAACTTATTCTCACTATGGTGTTTAATCAGTTTCTGGACAAGCATAGGAAGGGAAAGACTTTTGAATTAGGCAGATGGAGAAATCATTAGATGCAGTTATTCTTATGAACAAACCAGTGGATATCCACATGGATAAATAGTTTTGTTTGGGTTTGTCTTTTTCCTCATTCACTAATGTTTCAAGTACTGGTTTCCTTGGTTCTTTAACAGAGTATTTATAAATCTCCAAAATCATGTATTTTATCTTGTAATTTTACCTACTTTTAACTAGCACAAGCTTAATAAATGAAATTAATAAGGTTTATTTTATTCCTAAAATTCGATCAATGGTCATTTTAATGTTTGCCTTCACTTTTTTTCAATTTAACATCTCAATGTAAAGATACTAATACTGAACCTTTCTTTGTAAGTATTCAAAATATTCAGCTATTTTACCAGTAAATTTTAACAAGAGTTTTTTATAAGTGAAGATTGTTTCAGTATTCAGTGAACAGGGAAGATCAGTGCCAGAAGAGCAGAGTATTTACATGATCCTCTGCAGGGATTAATGTGTTCTCTGACTAAATTATTTATCTTAATTATTATCATATTATGATATCAGAATTAATTACAACTTTGAGTGGGAAATACTTCGCTTTTGATTCATTCTTCTATGTTATTTGTTGCCTTCTTAGTTCCAGTTCTCATGAAGAAAAGCACTATTTTCCCTTTGTACTCCCTGTTCCTGCATTTTTCTTTTTTCCCCCACTTTTAACAGCAAAATGTGACTGGTGCAGTTGCTGTTTTGAACCCCACCCTTAGGGTTGCTAGGCAGAGGAACTTCATTGCGTAAGTAACCTGTTACTAAACAGGCTACTGCAGCCCTCACCAGTCACCTAATGAACAGCCACGTCTTAAAGGAAATAACTTCTACCATTTACTGTTTGGAACCAAATACTTTAAACATGGGAAAAATGAAGCAGTAAATTTGTTTTAAAATAGCAAAACAGCTAAAGATAAAGAAATCTTTGCCAGCAGAAACAATTATTAAGCAAGACTATAAATGCCTGAAAATAACTTTCAAAATAGGAACTCCTGAATGTGAATGATAACATCATGCATTGCAAATGCTCGATTGCTTTTTTCAGAATTGAGGTTTAGGGATATGGATTCATTTTGGGTCCACCTCTGGCTTCTGGACTGGTTAGTGAGTAACCTTAAATGAACTGCACAGATTTCAAGAGATAATTTCTATTTTGCTCTCTGCAATAAATATTTGACTCTAATAAGTCAGACCTTGACATTCCAAATCAAATTGATTTCTCCATTCCCCTTAAGTGGTAAAATACAGATGACCCAAAGTACAAGTGTGTGTGTAAATATTTGAAATGGAGTAGTAATGTTCTCTGACGAGTAGTACTACAAATTTGTTTGGCGAAAATTTCTGTGCATTTCAGCATGTTCTGGAGATTATTATCTGACCATCAGTTTTTATTAGCACAGTAATTGCACAGTAGTTGATAAACAGTAATATTAGGAGAGAATCATGTGAAGCTGGAGAGAATCATGAAGGGAAAGAGAAGCAGATAGCAGAGCCTGGAAGAGTAGTGAGATAGTGGGTATGAATTGCAGGTGACCAGATGGGATGCCGTGAAAACAAACCTAAGCAGTACAAAACTGTGCAGAACTTAAAGGTGCAAAGTTGAGAGGCAGTGTTAGGAGCAGGTTTGCTGTAGCTGGTGACATTTCTGAGATTAATTTTTTCCCTGTCATTAAACTTAAGGTCAGATAAGAAAAGCTATTTCGTTGGTTCTTTGGATTCTGGTCAGTGCTGGCTTTAGAATTTAGCTGTAGATAGATGAAAGTAGGCAGTTACTTAACCATTTGGCTAGTGGAAGCAGCCAGACAACTTGGTAAGACCTCCTTTGGTCCAGCCTTTCCTTCACCTGTGGCTTTTCTTGAGTCCTGGTTCAAGGACTGCAAGATGACCAGGCAGTAGGTCTTTGCTTCCTGCTGCACAGCTGCTTTCTGCTGTTGCTCACCAGCTGAGGGGCCAGAAAGGACAAGGCAGCCCTGGTAATCCCCTGGGTGGCTTTTCTCAGAAGCAGCCTGTACCACCTTAACCTTGCCCAGCACCATGAGAGCCTGCCTGCTGCTCTATCACATCCTACTGCTTCCTCCTCCTTCTTCCTCTCCACTCCCCACTGCCACTTTGCATCTGCTTTTGCAAAGCTGCAAGCCGGCTTTGCGAAGCAGCTGCTGCGCTTGCTGGGCGAAGGGCCTTTGCCTCTGGAAATTACACCATCTGGCCGTACACCAGAGCACAGTATATGGAGTTTATATTTAGATCACCTTCTATCTGGCATCTGGACTTCAGTTATCTGCATGCTTGACCAGATGTGGTTTGAGCACTTTCTTTTGTGGATGATATTTGACATAATGTATGGATTGTCAGTCACAGTTGCCTCAGTGAGAGATGTACCATGAAAATAGTTTTCTGCAGAACTGTCATTTCGGTTGGTGGGAGCTGCACTTGAGATGCTGTTTGTGTCTGTATTAGAAATATCACACAGGGCTGGCAAAGAGTGTTTTGCCCTTGTGGTTAGATAGTTCTGGCCATCTGCAAAGATGGGCTAATGCATGACAGGTCCAGCAGTACTGAGCGTTCTGATGTTAAGCCACATGTTGTGGCTTATGTTGTGCCATATATCTCAGGTTTCTATCAATAGGGCTGGCTTGTGGAGTGGTCGGATATTTTTCATTTTCGTATGTGTTTGCGTACAAAGGAATCTTTCTCGTAGTAGGACGAAACCAGAATCCAGAGGAACATGCTGCAGGAAGGCCAACAGAGGGTGCTGCAGCGATGCAGCTTTTGCCTTCACTAGTTACTTTGTTTTCTAGAGAACAATGTCCACTTTGACAAACCTCCTTATTTTGGGATATCTTACTGTACAGCTGTGGAGTTACTGCATTGTTTGTGCATTTAATGCCATAAATTTCATGCTTTAAAATATATTTTATGAAGATTATTTCAGAAATGTGTTAAGCAGTATTATGTACAAGAGCAATGTGTACCTACTTAGGGCATTTATTAATTTTCTTTACCTCTAAAAACAATGAAAATCCCGCTTTTTCAGAAGGAAAATTGGTCACAGTTGAAGTGCGAATGATTCCTGTGGTATACATACTGTATTGGACGTTATTTTGAGACTTATGTAACAAAATACTGATCTATGAAAGTCATGGTTTGGTGTAAATAACAGTTGAGTAGAAATAACATGCTTACCAAGAAAAAAGGTCTCAAGGAGGATGAATAAAAAGTGAGTGTATGACAAATCATCGTGCAGCACTTCACACTTGAACTTATTATATCCATACTGTACTTTATTTCAGGTTCCTCATCTTTATACTTATTCAGGGTCCGATTTCTGTTCTGGTTGTAAAGGAGACTGTGCCCATTATATACTGGATTGAAAGGGTGGTGTGTCTGCACATGGTTGTAACATTTGGCAGGAGACTGCTTCATTCAGCTTGCCCCTGCTCTTTGAAGTAATGTCCATAAAAGTCAGTATTTGCAGTGTTGTCTGAAAGTCTGTCCTGGAAATCACTCCCTCTTCCTGACCCTCCTCCCCTCAAAGTGAAAGGTAATGACTTCAGAGATTGGAAAATACAATTTATCACATGGCTATGCAAAACCAAGCAAGTGCTTTTAAAGATGCAGATGTCATGTATGATAGACTGAATCTGCTCTGTTGTATTAATGATGATAGCCTGAGTTATTCCATATTGTTAGGATTTTCTTTGATCAGTTTAAAACTTGATAATCCATTTTTGTCTAAATGTCTTGTACATGTCTGACATCTCACAGACATGAACGACTTCTCAAGAAGGAACTACAGTACTTGAACCTGTCAAATCTGTTTGTGACTTCTTATTTTCCAAAACCAAAAAGTGTTTAAACAATGGAGCTTTATCTTTAAAATGGATCTGCAGTATGGCATACAAAAATACCCAAATTTGCAGAAAGTTTGAAGGAGCAGTTCTGAGCCATGTCTGGCATGTCTCTCTCATTGACATTTGACTCAGATGGCACAGTTTGATAGTTCTCTTAATGTTCAGGAAACCTGAACTCTTGCATGAACATGCAAGAAGTGAATTATCCATACTTACAGTAGTGCTTCTTAAAGTGTGAGCAGAATTATGGAAGGCAGATACAAAGTCCTGTTCAGAATGAAAAAGGCACTGAAGAGAGAAGTAAAATCATATAAGCCCTTTAATAATATGCAGTAGATGTGGTGAGAGTGGTTCCTGTTAAGGGAAGGGTGGGGAGAGGAGGCAGGGTTGTAAAACACCACCTTATGAGACAGCAGAACACTGGGTGTCACTTGCTAATATCAATTCAGTAGATCTTGTAAGTGCCTTATCGAATGCTTCATGAACAGGGCAAGTAACATTGTTGGAGTTGGACTGTCCTGTTTGCTGCTGTGGCTCTGGGCTTTTCAAATTGAGACGTGCTGTTCAAGAAGCTGCTCTGGCAGTACTGCAGGTGTCCAGATGGTTGTGAGTCTGTTCTTGGAGGTATTCAGTGCTTTGGTTGGACAAGGCCCTGAGCTGTTGCATCTTGTATTCAAGTTAGAAAACAAGGTGTCCTACTCATGTCACAGATCTATATGGCATCATCATTCCCTGAGCAAACAGAAAACATTCAAACTGTCTGAATAGTAAAAATATTCATGTTAGATTTGATAATGCAGCATGTGGACCTCTGGGCATATTCATGACAGGACAGCACTCTCCCTCCAAAGTGTGTTACCCATACCTGCTGCTGGGATTTTTGGGAGCTGAGAAAATTTCGGCTAGTCTAGGTGAGGAAATGTTGCCATGCTGGCTTTGGGCTGCTTCCGTGTAGCATAAAAGGAAATGTGCATAATTTGTCTCAAAGAATGGTTCTGGGTGAGTAACTTCTCTTTCTGAGCCTGCAGCTGTTATTAGACTGAATTTAAAAAAATTGGCTGCCAGATGCCTGTAGTTGCATCAAATAGAAATGTTTCCTGTTCTAATAAGGACCTTGCAATATACCCAAATAGCAAAAGCAGATTCACTCCTACTTTCAGCTTTTTTATTTTCCAGAGGCACCACTGTTTACTTCTGCTTAAGGAATTACAACATAACTCAATTTCTGCTGTTGCTTGTAGTTTCTGACCAGAAATCTAAAGAAAAAGTAGTTTGTATTGTCAGTGTAAAGACAAGCTGTCATTTTAAAAATCTACATTTTTATGTTAAATTTTTGCACTCATTTTATGTCTTTATCCAAGAGCATGAATTCCTGGTAAGAAATGCAGTAATTCTCTTAACAGTATCTATTATGAAATGTTTGGTAGATAAATACAATTTTAAGGTTGCCTTTTAAGACTTGGATTTTGTTTAATCCTTTGTTTAATCTGGGAGAAGTAATATATCATGTTGTCCAGGTGACTGAAGGTTAAAATAACGGTTGTTTTCTCTAGGTGGTTGTGATGGCTCACAATGCAAAACAGTGATCTCTGGGAAGCAAGCAAGATAGCATCCAGACTCATCTATGAGTTCAACCCATCTCTGCCTGAACTAGGAAACTGTATGAAAATTACATTACAAAATTAAAGCATTAAGAGGCATCACTACTGGAAACTGTGGCTTCAGGGAAAGGCAAGACTTTGCATTACTTACCTAGTCATTATGGATTTACATGAGATTTTTGTTAGAATTGATAGTGAATATTATGTGTGAATGGATTCTTTATTGAATAAATGTGGCAACTATTCTTCTTTTAGTAAATAGTTAGAAGTCTTTTGCATAGGTGAAAAATAGAGCATGCCTATTAGGATTTGGAAGCTTATGTATACGTGTGGTTCTTACAGGAAAGGATTGTGTGCATGAATTTAAGTATTTAGCAATGTCAGGTTTTTGTTTCTTGTTACTTCAGTTTGAATATGAATTACAAAGTTATCGTAAGACCATCACATGTGTCATGAGATTGTACATATACTTTACAAGAAGTATTTATGGACTCTTTGCCTTAATATTGATGGTAGCTGGCAAACCACTACCAGGGCTGAAGAAACTTGTGGATTTTGACTGATCTGGTAACAGTGCAAGTGTTAGTTAAAGCCTTCTGAAGACTGAAATTCCTTAGAGAAAGCAGTTGGCTATATTTGGGTTTGTAAATGCTGATACATGTTTGAAAACAGATGAGTAAGCATTTTACATGTGTGCTAATGAGTATCTGAAATAGCTCCTGTTGCTACCATGCATTTACATCTCAAGTAACCAGGGGAAAAATAGCAACATGAGTACAAATTCATCAGTGTCTTTCTCTTGAACAAAACAATCTTGTATTCCTACTAAAAAGGTTTGGGTGGATTAAAACCTATCATTATTAACCTGTAGTTAGTCCTTCTGTCGTAAAAATACAATATCTTGGAGTCAGTTAATTCTGCCCTGTAATCAGCTGTAAGTCACAGCTTACTGCTGGACTAGATGACCTTTCGAGGTCTCTTCCAACTCCTAACGTTCTGTCTGATTCTATGATTAATACTGTTAGCAGTGTTTCTCCTGAAATACTGGCTGCCAATATTGTTCCCAGTTCTACTCCAATGAAGACTGAAATATTTTAGTTTGCTTTTAAAGAACAGTACTATAAAGGCTCTTGACAGGGCCACAGACTTTTCAGTTTGAGTAGTTATTTTTGTTCCTTGAGTACTTTAACACAGACTTTTCTGTTTCAGCTTTTCTAGATTTTTTGATAGTTTTTTATTCTGCACCTCTTTTATTTCGATGTAGTCTTTTTTACTCCAAAACAATACAGATCAACACATGTAGAAGGATATATCTATGCTGTAGAGCACAGATATCTGTAAATGTGAAATGAGATATTTAAACAGATTGGACATATACAGGAGAATAAATGAGAACTAGGTGACCAAAAATTGAGATAGAGCATTAATAGAGCAGTAGTTTAAAAGTAAAACAAGAAAAACCCACAGAAAATTAAGAACTAAAATAGGTTTGTGTTGTTATTCTTAGGGTTTCCTGCTGGTTGCATAAAAATCACTGAACTTAAAAGGTCATACTACTGGTGTTCAGTACCTTTCAAACATTCATTTTAATCTAGTGCAGAGATCCAAATATAGACTGACACTTGGAATTTGAGGGAGGCAATAGGATGTTTTCGTAATTAAAAATATCAGTGTTTTAGCTTGAAGTCTGTTCTGGGAAGCAGATCAGCATCATTCATCATGTTGTAGCTATCAGTATTCATACTGACTTCAATAAGGTAATAACATTTTGGGGCTGATAAGCATCATTTAATATTGCCTAAGTGTTTTTTATTTTTCTTTTCATGTTAAGGTACTGTTATGGTTTATGAAAAGAGTTTCAGTGTTAATCTAAGTTGTTTTTCTCTTGTACCCTTTTACTTCCTTAAAAGGGTGAGGAGTGGGAAATAAAAAGGGAGACATGCATCTAGTATTAAAGAAAATATTTTTTCTTTAGGAGTGTGCATAGCATGAAAGGTGTCACAAACATAGGCAGTGAATTTTACTGAAACAGCAAATCCTTCAAAACAAAAAGAAATCACAAGATGGAACAACAAAATCACATAAAGTATGCTGTTATTTCCAAAGTAAATATTTTACCAAACAGGTTTTTGGTACGAGGAACAAGATGTACAAGGAACAGGATGTGATACACGACCAGTACAACATTTTAAACACATTTTAAACTTCCTGGCTTTTCCTTTGCTTATATTTAGGTAAAGCTTAAATGGTTCCACTCAGTGCTATTTTGCTTTGATTAAAACAGATAACACTTTCCCTATGCAGGTGGCTGATCTGGGGTTTTTTAAGTGTAAGCAATTTTTTCTTGTACATGTTCCTCCATATAGTAGAATAAGGGAAAGGCTTTCATTCTTCATTCCCCTCTGTAGAACTAAGAAGTCTAAAGATACCGATACACTACTTTTTGTCTTAGTGCTGATGTGCTATTTTGGGATATATGCTGACCTACTTTCTATGTTTCCAGAAAGCAAGATGAAAAATTTTAGCTCAGGCTGCAGAAAGATATGGATTTATTTTTCAGTGGGTTTTTGTACACCCTTTCACATAGCACACACACACATGTTGGCTTTTGGGGGACTGATGTAGGGTAGTGATTCAAGATTGCTAATTTTGGTACAATTTCAACAATAGCAGCAGAGATCTGCTGCTAGGCACCTGCCTTTAGAGGATTTGACAAGACTTTTCCAATCTAGTACTGGGTGTCACTATTCAGAATTACATGAGACAGAAAGCTTTCAGTTCCCAATTGTGAATAAATTTGATACCTAAGTAGAAATATCTAAAATTGCTATAAGGATCTTGTTATTATATTTTCCTAGTTGCATTGTCTTAGACTGGAGGATAAAACCCTTTTGAATCATATACTTTGACTCTGTGCATCTCTTCATTGAGCACTCTTGCCATCAGAGAATGTTCAGCCCTTCAATTTGCCATTCTTAATTAAAATAATGATACATAGAGCTTGGGAATTGTATGAACAAATTATGAGAGAACAAATAATGATAGATGAAGACCTGCTTCTGCCCTCTGCTTAGGGCAGAAAAAATTCATTAGCCCTGGCAACATTGTGCTTGTGTGTGGGCTTTTCCCTGCTGGTGGAAGAAAATCCTTTTTTTGTTTGTTGTGCTTTATTCACAATGACCATAGTGCAGAAGGTCTCACTATGGCACTTCTCTCATCTAACCTGTATAAGCATACAAAGGTTAAGCATTTGTAAGTCTTGGTAAAAGTCTGCAATTAAGGGAAAAGACATCATTTCCCCTATCCTCAGTTAGGCTTTGTAGAGTTCTGTGTTAACTATGAATGGAGTTTAAACTTTGCAACTTAGTCTTTGAATGTCTGTGGCCAGGTGAGAGGAATCCAGTTCTTCTTCTTTTCATATGCCATAGCTAGAGTAGGGAACTTCATTGATTTATCAGTACTGATGTAGTTCTACTGGGAAAAGCTAGACAGTGCAAATGAAGCCTCAAAATACCATGAATGACAAGTCTGAATCATCCTGTGACTGACAGGCAGCTTCTTACTTCTCCTGAAAGTAGGATGACCTACTTAAGCTAACCTGTGGATATGTTATATGCATATTTTTCTATGGCATTTGATTTGACACTTCTCTTTTTTTATTTACATTGTATAACATAAAGACTATATACAGTACTTTAAAAAAATCTGGCTTTCAAATCTTCATTTGTGGTCGATAATTGAGGTGGATTTGAGCTCAGTATGAGAGTTGTTAGGAAACCTATAGACTCCAAGCTTTTTAGTAGTTTTTTTAAGCCATATGATGATTTAAATTTTTTCACTTAAGTATCCTCTGCAGTCCTACTGCTTTGCAGGGTGTCCAGATTTGGTGGGATGTTAGTAAATAATGAAGTTGAGTCAGTGTCACAGCATGATAGTCATGATCTGTAGCTAATTGCATAGTACTCATGTTGTACTCATGGTACAACAGAACATGTTTTTAATGCTGCTGTATGGGAAGTAATGTAAGTGCAGATTGTAGGGTTACAAATACAAAACTCTTCAGGGTAGTAAAACGAAAGAATACCAAGGGGAAATTTAGGAATTTATATATTGCATATAAGTTAAGAAGTTCATTTCCACACATCCTGCTTCCCTTCCCTCTCCCCCCTTGCCCACCCTCAGTATTATTTCCATCTATAAAGGTGCAAAATTTCTGTCTCTAAAGTAGAAAATAAGAGATCTGAGAGGGATGTTATCACTGCAACCTTGATGGAGAAGAATCTCAAATTTTACTGAGAGTGTTCTTTTCTTTAAAATATTTTTTGAATTCTCAGTGCATCTGCTTTCTTTTGTTGGTCTGTTAATCAGCTCTTCCAAGTCCCTCTTCCTCCCCCATCCCCAGTTTTGTTCTTTGTATTGTGCTGTATCTTTTCCTGAAGTAGTTTCACTTGGGAGTAGACTGTCAAGTTTTTACACATACATCTCAAAAATAAAATGACAAACAGCAGATAAATAAACTAAATAATTGACAGAGCTAAGCTACTAAAATAATACTTCAGCATCTCCAACAATTTTCAGACACCACCAGGACCTTCAGCTTCTGTTCTGCTGCTGCATATTCCTTTGCCTGATCATGATTTTCAGTTTTCAGGACACGTATTTGTCTGTGGTGATTTCTAGGTCTAAATGAATTTGTGAACTATGTGTTGTAGAGCAAATCCTTCAAAAGGCAATTTAATGATGAGATGACTGAGGTTTTCATCTGTCATTTTGTAGTTTTCCACCTGAAGGCCACTCAAGTGTAAGCTATTCTTAGATTCCTATGTGTACCACTGCTGGATAAGGGGCTTGCACCATTGACAGGTCTCCCCACATGTGAAAGAACACGATCACTATCACACCATTGAGTATCATAATGATGATTTCTGCTGTTGGAAATGTTCCACTTCGCGTGAATATTCATTGGACTGGAGAGGGTAAGAGTGTATAGTATCTTTCTTGAGGAAAGAAACCACAAACTAAGAGTAGTGGCCTAAAAACCTTTGTGCTTTGAACTGTTTATCAGTCTTTAAAATGTAACATTGTCAAAGGACGGAACTAAAAACCCAAGAGTAACTTTTTTCAGACAATTCTCTAGGCTGGGGCATGGGTTAGGGGTTTCTTGTTTGGGTTTTTCTCTTCCTTTTTTAAGCTTTAGTAACACTTCTCATCAAGTTAATGAACTGATCGGAGGAACATTGTTGGTATAATATAAAGCATACTAGCCCTAGACAGTGCTTCATGGTTTGCAGAGATTATGCTACTGAGCTCAGGTTTGTTGAACTTCCTAATTACCTCAGAACTTTCAAATGAATGATTTCAGCGTGTCTCCTCCCTGTGCTGTTTCACTGATGCAAGGAGGGGCAATGCAGTAACTCTACACCTGTTCCAGCACACGCCTATCAACTTGTTCAACTTCCCCAACGAGTGCTGCGTTGGGCATGAGAACATCTGAGATTGCTTGGGTCTGGATATTTCCAAATAGTCCAAATACGTCTGGATGATCGGATTGGTTTTGTGCTGGGGTGGCTTTAACAGCTAGTGATCTATAATGGCAGTTGACGACAGCAGCTTGTACTCTGGGACTAAAAGTAAACTAAATTCTTCTGAGACTCGTTACAAATCAGCAAGACGAAGAAGCCTACCACCAGACATCTTGCTAGAAAATGATTGTAAAGGCAAGTTTCAAAGAAATATTAGGAACATAAAGCCTATACATCCAAGACGCCCTAAGAAAAGACCTTCTATATTTTCAGGTAGGAAATGCTATGTTAATAGTAGGTTGGTGAAATAGCTTCCAAACCTTTTTGGTAATATTTGAAGGTTTCGGTAGCTGTTTCCTGTCAGTTTATTTGGTTTTAAAACCTCGGACAGTAATCACAGAGATATTTAAATGAATACCATTTCTGTTAAATTATGTCAGCCATTGAAGTGATGGCACCAGAAAGAGAGGCTTTCTTTATATTTTTTATTTCATGTTGCTTACTTGTGGGGATTGTTTTTTAATACTTAGCATTTAAACCCCCCAAATTGTTTCTCTGCAGCTTTAAACTGCATTTTGCTTAACCTCACTTACAGATGATGTAGTCAGTAGCTGCAGTGTGAGTACCTCTCTTGCTGCTCTAATACTGTATCTCATTGCACTTCTGGAGAAGAGTGGATTTGGGATACAGAGACTTCTTCAGTCTAGCTCGTTTTTTGTTTTGTGTATGTAGCCAGAAATTAACACCACTAAATAATCAAATGCATGCTTTGAATTCCTGGCTTGCGCTGGAGCCTGTAATGTCTGTAGTTAATAGTTCAGATTAACTCTCTAGTTGTTAAGAGGTAGGAACAAGGTGTAACAGTGGATTTCAGTCAAACTACTGGCAAGTCTGTGTTATTTTGTTTTGTTTTTTTATTATTTGAACAAAGTCTAAAATTAGGCAACAGATTAGCATGAGGACAAAGGACTTGTTGCAAAACAATCAGGTCATCTTTACTTATTCAAAAGGTTTTAGTGGAGAAAAAAATCAATACAAGGTCATCTGTACTGAAACTGAAGATGTGTTTCTGTGAGGCAATCAGAGGAAACAAAATCCTTTACAGAAAAAAAGATATACTGTTTTTTAAACTTAAGTATCTCCATTTCCTGATTAAACTGAGGATTTAAAAATTTCTAGGAGGAAATTGTACAATCATACATATCTTTGGAAAACTATGAATTATATAAAAATTTTATTGGTTATTTGAATATTACTATTAGATTCCTTAATGGCAACTAAACTTACATGGGTATGTTCTCATAAGCTGAAACACTGCTGAAGAAATGGTAATACAATGTTAAAAGATGACAAAGAGCAGCAGCCTTTTTGTGAGATTTTGTACCTCTTTTAAGGTATTGGGAAGAAAAGCTTTTTCCCTCTTTCCTATTCTACTTTCCCAGCTGAAAATAATGCAAAAAGCCTTATCAAATCTTAAGATGGGTGATTTGGACATGCCCAAGGCTCCTGTGCTTCCTAGTGCCCTGACCAGGCTTTTGAGGTGGTGTGGTCTGTTGGTACCTGTCAAAGCACATTATTTTAAGCAGAATAGATTTTGTATCTTACTCTCAGTTGTTACTTTTTGTCTTCTAGCTCCCATTTCTTCCTCAATTACTTGTCTTTGGGTTTTTCTTCCTGTAACTTTTCATTTTTTCTTGTACATCAATTTTTTGTTAGAAAAAACATAAATAGCTTTGTGCTTGATCTCCAACACCTATACTCTGTGCCCATCCAGATTTCTCCTTTATTGTGTCATCTTTAATTTTTTAAAAAATACAATTCTTTTTCTGAGTTTGTGGTTTTTGTTTTTTTTTTTTTTTTCCCCCACCCTCCCATGCTAGCAGTAATACTTCATTGGTTGTGCTGTGTCACATATGAGCACTTTAGTTTGTGTCTGGAATGCTGCCATTATGCTTATGAAATCCACTGCAGCTGTGTTACTGTACACTCAAGGGCACTTAACTCAAAGTTAATGCAAATTGCTTGCTATAAGCAATTGATGGAGCATGATGGAAAGATGGGTGTAGTCTTTCATTTGGTAGGTCAGCAGTATACATTGGAGAAGCTTTACTTGATTTGCTTTTGAAAACAGGTTAACAATGTAGGTTAGAATGGAAATTGAGCTGTATCATGGAATCATGGAATGGTTTGGATTGGAAGATGATCTAAAGATCCATCTAGTTCCAACCCCTCTGCTGTGGGCAGGGACAAGGGACATCTTTCACTAGGTCAGGTTGCTCAAAGCCCTGTCCAACCTGACCTTGAACACTTGAGATACAGACAGATATTATATATATACATATATATTTACAGATATACTTGCTCTGCAGTCTTTTGGATCACTGCTGAAGCCCACTGAAGAATGTGGTAATTCATACTTCCTTGTTTCAGTCTAGTTATCTATCAACAAATACTTGAAATCTATAGAATTTTGACTATCTTCTGCTTATTCTTTTGTATTACCATGGACCTCTCTCAGTTTTGGGACACACTTGCAATTTTGTCTCAAGTCACACACTTCTTGTTTCCTTTCCTTGTTTTTTATCTTAAAGAACTTCACTAATAAAATACTGATTAACATATCAAAGCATCTAGGTGCAAGGGTATAGATTAGCTCATGCATTGAGACTCTTGTTTTGGATTTGGTGGAGACTCAGGGAGGCATCTTGTGTTTAATAGGCTTGGTTTACAAATTTTTTTCTGAACTATGACAGCTAGAAGCTCGCTCCTTAAAAATGAAAGCTGAAACCTAGAAAAGTCACATGTCTGTCTGTCCTATCATCATGACGTTAGTAATTCACATATGCTTAGACAGGACTATTTGTGAACAATGGGATCACTGGCTTATTGTCTTCATTCCCACATGGCAAGGGGAGGACAGAAACTATGACTGTGAGGAGAAAGCATGGCATTGCCAAAGGGATGCGCTGCACAAAGATGCTTTTTCTTCTTTCAACAAAGCACTTCATTTCTTATGTTCTCTAAATTCAAAAGGTTTTGAGCTGTTGTATGCTTCAGGGCTTGGTCAATGTCAACTGCCAGTAGCTAAAGTTTTGGTTTTACTGCAGCATGGTGGTAATTATGGGGTTCTTTTAAAACAGCAACAACAGAAACAAAAAACAAAACAAAAACAAAACCAAAACCCAAACCACAACACAGGCACAAGTGATCATAATATCATAGGGCCATTTATTGTCAATAGGTGTTCATCACCTTAATTAGTCGAGTTTGTTCACATCTGCTGACATGCCCTCAGCTCAGCATGCTATTGTAGCCATGACTGAACCTTACCCTGGCAGGACCATGCAAAAATGAACAGTGTCTTGTCTTAACCTGAGGATAAACCTGTGACTTGTTAATGAGGAAAGAGAAAATTATAAAAAGACAGTGGGCAATGAAGAGCCCTTAGGAGGCCATGTCTTTACAGAGGTACCAAGGAGATGTATATTGAACTAGCTGAAGGGGCGTAAAATCAAAATGAGTTAGCTAAACATCATTAGATGACTATCCCAATTCATGTTCAGAAGCATGACAGCCTGAAAAAATTAGTCTGTACTTATTAATTCTAATCTAGGGAAGTGTGGGATGAGTTTTTACTCTTCTTTTTGGAAGAAGGCTGTTGATACTGTTGTTGTCTCAGTTTCCTCATAGCACGTGGCAAAGGTGTGGTATTTTGGGTGGGATTGTTAATTTTCTGAAGAAAGCAGAATAAACAATACAGAAATTACAAAGGTCAAAATACTAGTTAAGTGCTACTTGGACAATGTTCGTATTGCATACTGGGGGTCGTTAAGTAAGTACTATTGAAAATCTACTTCTAGTAGCATTAGTGTCTTGTAGGCTTTTTTATTCTCCTTCATCTTCATATACAGATAGCCTGTATTATTGTTCAATAGTGCTTATTGACTGCTGTCAGTTTTTAAGTTTCTGAAAATACTTAATTTAAGCTATGAGTTTTAAAAAACAGTATTTTATTAGTCTGTTTAGATTCAGAAACTGTTTGCCTGAAGGTGGGTGTAGATAATAAAATGCATCATACTTAAAACAGACTACCTAATGAAAACTCTTTGAACTCAGCTAGTGTTAGCTGGAGGATGTATTTTGTACTGCTTCTCATGATGAAAGATGCCCTGATAGAGAAATGAAACCCTAATGGCACTTATAGTACAGCGGTTTATTGACTGGTGTCAGTTTTGAAGGACAGAAGGTGAGAAAAATGCTCTGGATTTTCTGCTTCTCCCAAGAGCAGGCACACATCCTTTTCATGGCCCTATGCCTGGGAGTCAGGCATTGTGTTCACAGCCAAAATAACCTCTCTGTATTCTGTGGGACAACACCTTATCTCAGCTTTCATAAAAGCATGGTGGGTGTTGCCATGAGTTAATGTAACAGTGGCCCATGGTGGACAGTCCTTTATATACCTACTCAAAGTAAGAACGTAGGTTGCTGATATGTGATTTTTTACAAGAGATTAGCTAGTATTCTGTAACAGATCAATTGTGTTCTTTTTTTTCAGTGAAAATATTGTCACAGTTAGAAGTCTTGAGGCACTCTCTCAAAGCATTTCTGGAGTTCAGACCAGCATACAGTCTAGCAAAGTCACTTTCTAAAATAAGTAAGTTGATTTGATGCTGCATTTTTATGTATGTTAAAATACTGAATATTACCTCCTCTTTGAATAAATTGTCCTTCATGGTAATAATGTATGCTTATAATCTGCATAGGATAATTGCTGTTCACTTGTGGTGACCGTAGTGTCACCCTGCACATTGAATTTTGGTAGAATGACTTGCGTTGGTGCTGCATTTTGCAAGTCTAATGTACTGATAGCAGAAAGGAAAGCGAGACTGGCTTGGCTCAAAGTTCTTCTCTTCCCTTCCTAACTTGAAAAACCTGACTTGGTCTCCCTTTGGTAGAGGGACAAGAAGGGTGTTCTGGTTTTTTATTTGCTGTTCATATTGTAAAATAGCATTAGTTCTGTATGTTCCTGTGTTTTACTGAGCATTACATTAAGATATGCCACCATCCTATGACATTGGTACATTGCTGATTGTCTCCACCCATTGACCTGGGTGAGTGACCACTGCTTTGTCAATAGAAATTATCAAATTGATAATGTCTTGCTTTTCTCTCAGCATTCTGTATTTTTATGCTCACATACAGATTTCTACATGTATTACTTAATATACTCTTCTGCATTTTAGTTCTTAAATGGTTTTCTCTGTGTCATTTTCTTCAGCAAGGATGGGTCAGTGATTCAGAGGAAGGGTCTGGATTCTGCATTTTGAAGTCTAATGTAATATATGCATGTTGTCAATCTTGGTTTATTCCTGAGTTTACTGGTATCTTGTGGGCTGTGGAGACTGATCCCCTGATGTCCTTGTAGACAAGTAAAGATGCTGCCTCACCTTTAAGTTGTATTTGGGACATAAAGGGAGCCCTCTGTGTCCAGTGGAGAGTGACTTGAATGTGAAGATGAGCAGAAGATGGGAAGGAAGGTGAGGTTAAGATAGGGGAGGCTCCTTCTGCTGTTGTGGCTTGGACTTCTGTTTTCTGATATGTTGTTTGTTTTAAAAATTTAGTTGTCTAGTACGTTAGATTCATTTACAATCTGTTTAAATTCAGAAACTGTTTTGCCTGAAGGTAGCTGTTAGTTTTGAAGTTTCTGAACTCTTTGAACACAACTAGTGTTAGCTGGAAGATGTATTTTGTACTGCTTCTTGTGATGAAAGATGCCCTGATAGAGAAAAGAAACCCTAATGGCATTCCTAGTACAGCAGGTGTGAGCAGATAGATAGATACTTAGTTTGTACATTTAGGTTTTCAAAAAGAATAAATTTAATTAGCTATATCTCTTTATTGCCACTAATTAAGAGTGGTTAATTTCAAATGTGATTTTTATGAATTTTGGGGATTGGATCTTAAGCTAGGAGCTTGGCTTGAGGAGCCCAGGACAATATTTTATTTGGGTTTTCTGGGAAGTTGAAATTGCACAGTGCTTCACAAGATGAGATCAATTTAAATTCTTCTTGCACAGAATATGCTAACATCTACCTGCTGCTACACAATGTCAGATACAATTTTGAAGACCCAACAAATGTCTGTTCTTACTTTTTAATCAGATACTAAGTTGCATGTAAAGTTTCTTCAAATAAGAAATCTTTCCCATCTGTTACTGGAAGACAGTATAGGAAAAAAATCTGCAGTTGAGCAATGTATATTGTGTGTGACACAATCTAAAGGCTCCTCTTCCAAGGACCTGGCTGCGTAGTGGGTTTTGTTTGTTTGTTTTAGAACTTCCTCAGGGTGTTGCTGTAACTTTCTGTAGGGTTTTGATCTGTGTCTTTGGAGTGTTTCTGCAATTTCACTGTGGCTGTAATGGCAATGTAATGTAAAGCAAATGTGTTCTGCTTTAGCTGCAGAACATGTTACTGTCCATCCTTGTGTTGACAAGTGTTGGCAAAATAATTGTTAATCATAATGTTCAGTCTGCCTACTGATAAGGAGAGGAGCGGTCAGGAAGTGTAATCTTTCTTATGGGAATGTCAGTTGTCCTGTATTTCCTACAGATCTTCAGTCGATCTCTTGCAGCCTGTCTGTTCTTTCCTGTTCCTCATATGCAAGTCAAAGAAATCTCTCTCTAGCAAAGCTGCACCCCTTCTTCCCCATTTTTGCCTGGACCAACCAGCAGCCTCCCTTAATTTTTAGGCACAGTTCAGAAGTTGGCAAGAGCTGAGAAATCGAGAGTAGGGTGTTTCATGCTGTCTGGCCTCATGGCCAAAGAACAGCCCCAGGTACTAATATAGGTGTGGGATTCATGATCTAACATTAGCTGAGTTGCCAGTCTGTCCAGCAAGACATAACTGTAATGACTCTAAAGGTCATTAAAACTCAGTATCAGTTTGTTCAATGAGTCACCTTAAAGTACTCCTGATAGAACTTGTTTTGATTTGTCACGGACAGTTATTGACTCCTGTAGAATCATTTAAGCATTAGCTTTCCACTAGATGGTGAGGCTCCACTCTGAAGTAAAACATCGGCAGAAAAGAGGAATAAAGAAAATAGTTTTGAATAGTAACAGGACAGCACTAAGGCAGAAGCTGTGACCAAAGGGCTATCTGCACATAATGAGCAGGAACATGAGAGAAAAACGACATGAGGGAGAAACAGACTTTTCACTATAAAATCACATGGCCTGATTTTCATGCAGTCATTTCTAAAGTTACTGAAACAACCAGTGATTCAAGTCAGATTTTTGCTGGTAGCTATTTATGTTTGGGTGAATATACAGAAATATTTTTGAAAGGATGAAGGGCATGGGGAATGATAGCCTAGCTGTTAAAGATATCAAGTGAGCTAGGGTGGTGTGTTCATGTGCATGCCCTGTTTTATAAACAGCAGTCAGGAGTAGAAATACCACCTGGTATGACTTCTTAGATAGTCCTGATTTTTGAAGTGTTACTTATTCCCACATTGAAACAAAGTTTTAAAAGTTGTACATGTTATCCAGCTATGTCAATAGGTTCCTGATCTAACTAGAGGTAGCACTAGTCTGAACTACCTGAACCTTGGATCTTTCTGTTAGCACTTGTGAGTAAAGAGAGAAAAAAACCTCCTTATCGTGCTAGAGCTTAGGCTCTAATGTAGCAAGCACTTCATGCACAGCAAGGGCCTGACTCCTTCTCTGAAGGATGTACAGTCTCTTTTGAGATGGTATGTGGCAGTACATGTCAGGGAAATGATGAAAGATGATGCAGTGATAGACACAATTTGATAGTCATCATTTGAAAGAATGGTAAAAACTGTTGCTAGTTACCCAAGGTCAGCTAATCCTGATGGAGCTTGGCTTCCTTGGTTCAGCTAGGTAGTCCCTACTTAGCTGTTGCAAGAAGTAGTGGTTTTTTGAATAATTCAGAGTGAATGCTGATTGTGTAAGACCCATCTGAGGGAACTGTAGAGGTACTTACATTACATGGGCATGTGTAATGCCCAATGCCTTGCTGGTCTGATGGCCTCTCTTGAGAGCAGGCAGAGCGTGATACCTGATAAGGTGTAAGAGGCAGCGTATGTAGTACAGTCTGATCCCATGTCCATCTCATCTTAATCTGAAGTATATGGACGTTGGTTGAAACCCTTCCACTATGTTTAATCTCTTCTTATGAGAGAAGTGAAAAGGAACTTATCTTCTAAGGTTGACATTGCTAGTGGAGCAAAGGGACATAAGCAGAAGGATACTTTTCCACAGAGTAATGAAAACATTGATGTGTGAGTATCCAAATAGGTCAGCCAGAAAGGAAGAAGTATTAATAATTAAAGACAAAACCAGAGAATGGAAAGGAAAGTTTAAAAAAAAGAACAAGTGAGCAAGTAGCTTATCACAAGAGCATCTTATTTAAAGTCAGAGAAAGTTTTAAGAACTGCTGTGGCAAAATTAAGAGAAAAATGCATTTAGAGATATTTTTATAAGATTTGGGAAAGCATTTGTGTTTAAATCACACTGCAAGAAGTGCATACATTGAGATAAGAATTGTCTGAAAGGTGGACTTGTATTTGAGAGCAGATTTAAGCTACTGGACTGGAAATTGCTCCTTCAAATTAGATTATCAATGACAACATCATACACTTACAGCATGTTATATGGAGGCATCTTGTGGAAAATTAGTAATTTGAATATGCCATTCTACAAGGGTGGCAAAATTGGGAAAACTAAAGCATGTGATGTGGCTTCTTTTTGGGTCAGGGATGCCTTGGTTTTGGCATCCTTGCCACTCTGAGTGGGTACAGACCCTACTTATCTGCCTCCCTCTGCTTCACCTCACATCTCAGGCACCTCTCTGAAGAGTCAGGATCTTTTCCTTTTCCAAGGCAGGTTCACAGCTGGCTGCCTCCTGCATGCCTGGGAGGGGGCAGGTTCCCTCCGTCCTAGGCTCTGTAACCTGGTAGCTATCTCTTAGGCATGACTTACATAATGCAAATTATACTTCAAGTGGGTGGGTGAGGTTCGATTACAAAATCTCTTCTCCAAGACAAGCACCTAGAATTAGAGGCAACATCAGAGGCTGTTTGGAAACTTCCTGCTGTGAGGAAGTTCTGACACATCATGTTGGGATATTTGGAGAGTATGCTATGCAATCTTGTCTCTAAAATATAGATGAGAGTTTGTAACGAAACTGAGAAGGAAATAAGTGTATAGGATTCCAGTAATGTAAAAGAGCTTGTTTAGGGATGATGCCTTGAAACTAAGGTGATGAGTAGGAAGAAAATACTACTCAAGTTATTCCTTGTGCCTGCTGATGCCTATAGGCTGTTCTTCTAGGAAGAAGGCTGCATTTTGACTTGCACAGCAGTATTTCTTGCATCAGTGTTGCCTGAGACGGTACCCCAGTGGCAGTGGTGCAGATTTTTAAATTGGCTTGTAGGATGGTATGTTTTCAGCACATGTACGTTAGGTCTGGGCAAATGAAATTTGCTCCTGGCTGACTGATTCTTCCAGAGATTGTCCAGCTAGGGAGAAACTCAGAGGTGAACAGTGGAGTCCAAAGAGGACATGGTAGTTTGACAGTTCAAAAGTAAAGTCGGGAGAAGTATAATAGTACTTTGAATCTTGAAGACGTAATTCCAACATCAAGTAATGAATCCTCTGCAAAATGCCTGGTAGGAAGTTACCATTCGTTTTTTGCAGATAAGTTACAGACCACTTACAGCCTGTTTAATTACTCATATGAGCTCAGCTGAGGATGGGAGCTGGGTGATGCATGAATCTGTCATGTATCTATTGAAGCATTTTAATTTTATTCTAGTAAATTCTATTTAATAGGCTTCTATTAAAATATTTTATATACTTGTGCCTGAGTTGCCTGATATTTTCTCCAGAAACACATGTATAGAAATACAGTATTTCTATGCTCCTCCATCCTGACACAGTTTACAATGTGAATATATATTCCCTATGCATTATTTACTGCTTCTGTTTGTTTTGCTTTTCATCACTAGGTGGCGCTATCTTAACGGTCAGTTACAAATGCAAGGCAAAACAAAATCTTGCAGCAAAATGAGTGAGACACTAACTAAGAAGGGTTTCTGTTGCTTTATTTAGAGCTTATCATATTAAATTAGGTTTGCTTAATGAAATCTTATTTTGTGCATTGCTTTCTGTCAGTCTGTACTTCTAATTTGGACCCTTGCAAGATATTTATTTTTACCTCGTTAAGTCATGGGACATTATAGGTACATAGTTGAGTTGATTTAGACAGCAGTTTTGAGTTTAATTTTAACAGAGGAGGTTAGTAAAGCATGTGTACAAGTTACTTCATTCGTGTTTGGCCTGAATTGTTTTGGTATGCAAGCTGTAATAAGAAAAGCAAGAAAACTTTTTAATATTTTATTATAAGGAAAGAAGTGCATAAACTCAACAGCCAAGTTGAAGAAAATAAACTCACTGCATATAGACGTATTTTGTGCTTAAATGTGAAAATATTATTCCTTTATTGTTGCTGACTTCTGTGTGGTCTTGTTGCGTCACAAACAATACAATGACACATCAGATTTTTTTGCTGTTTCTTTTTTGCATCATAAAACCAAAGGGAACAAATCAGATAACTAAAAATAGGCATCTAGGAGAGAACCTTCAATTGCTTCAGAAGGCTGTAGATCTAATGCCTGTTGTATCTCCAGTCTCTTGAGTTGCTCACATACCTTAGGGTATCTATAATCACACTAGACACCTCTAGTTAGGCACCTAAATACCATTTGACCATTACCAGTATCCATATGAAAGCTAGTGTGGACTTTCAAAACTGGATCATAAAGAGGTTCTAAGTAGTTTTGTTTAAGAAAGGGGAATGTGAAATCATGAATGCAATGCAGTGTATCCCTGGCTGTGATAATATAGTAGATCCTTTTCATTTTCATCTGTTAAGTGTGTTCTGCACTGCAATCAGTTTGACCTAGGAATCTTTATTTGTAGTGTTGCTTTGTTTTGCCCAAAAGGTAAAGCCACAAAGAGCCTAATAAGTAGCTCTTACTACCTGGTGGGGTGGGGAAAAAACTCCAGACAGCCACCTTCTATACAAACTGTACCAGTGCAAATCCACCCTGTATCCATGGAAGTCAGAGACATGGGTATAATTCAGCATGCAGCACTATCTGGCTAATAGGACAGCTTTTCCTTCTTAATTTGAGTCAAATGCTATCTGACTTGAAGCCATAGAAAATCAAAAGCCATGTTAAAACTTGCATCAGTTTAGTAAAGCTACTTTTGGATTTGGCATCTGTGTCCACATCAGCACCTGGAAGTTGTGGAGCTTCACCTGTGAGGAGCAGAATGTTGACGCTTAAAGGTAGAAGCAAGGTATTCAGCACAAGCTGGGCAAATAAAGTTGTGGTTTGCTTAATTTTTCTTGCTAGGTTAGGGCTGAAGTGCTCCTGTCTTGCAGGGTGCCATTGTAAGAGAGACTGAATTATAAAAAATATCACCGCAAAACAAGGAGAAGCTTTGTACTGTTAGCAGGTGTTTTTGGTCATAAATACAATCACTGTGGTTTATTGACGGTTTGAATAAAAGTCCTTCAATCAAAACTATAATCACCTGCTATATAAAATAAAATACTCATTCTGTTAGCAGCAATACAGATCACACTTCTGCTTTTAATTTCTGCAACTAAAAGACAATCAGTGTGTGAACACTAGGAAATAAATTATCAGTACAACGTATGAATCTGTAGTTTATACTTGCTTTGTTTCTACTTGCAACCTTTGCAGGTCTTCAGCTACTCTTTGCATTTAGCCTCAGATTCTGAAGCGTGCAGATTGCAAAACCCAAATAAGCCCTTTCATACCAAGCTAAAATGATCCCTGAAAGGTTGTGCAAGGACTGTGCAATTTTCACATATCTCCACGGGCTTTGTTTTTTTAAGGATTCCTGCAAGCATTGCTCAGAATGTAGGGGTCTAAACTCTCCATGTGAATGTTATAATAGTAGTTACTAAAAATGTAAACCAAATGGGTACCTATGCTAGTAAGTGTTGAGAATCTAAATAAAGTTCCCAATTTACAAAAGTATTTACCCTAAGTATTATGTGTAGACAGTAAAGAGAAATAAGCTGCCTTGGAAAATAATTATGCTCTGTACTGGAACTCTTGAGTCACGCTGAAGGCACTCACCTCCCAGCACTGGCATCTAATCTGGGTGCCTCAAGATAGATACTGTGAATACCTCCAGTGGTATGGGTTTTTGTTGTTATTTTTCTGTTACTGAGTGAAAGTTTTGGAAGTCTTTATTTTTTTCAGGTGTTTTGCAGTGAAAATAGCTGTTCTTGCAGTGTTCTGCTCATGAGAACCCTTCTGACTGTGCTGACAAACAGCTTCTCCCAGCCTGTTTTTTCCAAAGTCGGGGCATGGAAACTTCACAGACTTTGTTCAGTCATAGTAGGGTATAAGCCAGGTATCCAGGGCTCCTGGATATGTGCTACCTCTGATCTCAGAAAGCAGATGAGAGAATAGAAGGTGCACTGCATGTTACAAATATGGAGTTTGTTATACAGATGTTTATAATTGAAATAATTCTTCTGTTATCCTGGTAATCAGCAGGTGTTTCATCATGGTAGACCTGTGAAAAGGAAGAATGGATCTGTGATTGATTTTAATGGTGAAAAAGTGTTACATTGTCATTAATTGGTTGCAAACTCCCATGTAGTAGTATCATATAAAGAAGCCTACTGTGTTTGTAAATATGTAAGACTGTAGTATCCATCATCAAAAAGCTTACACTAACAGATTTTGTATTTCTTATGCTTGTCTGTCTTTACAAGCTGGAATATGTAATAGGAAGCAGTTGCATAGCTTGTATGTCTCTTTAGTAGAACTGTGAGAAACTTCAGAGAAAGTCACTAAAAAAAGGTGCTAAGGGATCTGCCACTTGTAGACAGCAGGCTGAATGTGTTACAGCCTTCTTAATGTTAGTCCACAGGAAGTGCAAGTTGGAACTGGGTCATACTTTAACATCCCAGACACAAACTGCAGTGAGTACTCAAATCCAGATATCCTTGGATGTGATAGCCCATTTATTTCTTCCCCAAATGATTGGAAAGCCAAGAAGAGATTGTGCTGGTTAGACTTGAAAACTGGTGAAGACCAAGAAGGACAAGAGACAGGAACATTATTGGAGCATGTTCATGCAATTGATTTGGGATAAGCAAGGATAGGACTGCGATTTCGAAAAGCCAGACTATAAAAGTTCCTATAAAAGGAACTGGTTAGTGACAGTGAAGAAATTGGGTACCCACCTATGAGAGAGGTGTCTGAAATTTCTTCAACTTGAAAGCATTGAGACCTTGAACTTTTCATTCTGCATGGGAGGGAAATGTGAGACCCTCAGGATCATCCCATTGGGTACTATCAGTGCCCCATCTTGCTTTATATTCTCCTCCCAACAGCAGCAGTAGAAGACATTGTTTGGGAAGAGTGTGTGCAGGTATAGCCACTTTCTGCAGCCTGTCCCTCTCGTATGCCCCAGCATGTGCATCCATTAAGGACATCAAGAGGAGTACTTTCCTGCCTGGTCCTTTTAGCATCCTTTATAGACCTAAATTGGTGTTTAATGGCAGCATCTTGAAGCTGCTGATGCTATCTACCTCCACTACCTCCAGCAGCAACAGATTTAGGAAAGACAACTATTCTTTAATTAACTTTGTATTTCTATTTTCAGGAAGAATATTGTGATAAAATGAATATATCAATCATCTTCAGAAAAGCATTTGATGTAGCACCACAGGAGAAACTATTACTTAAATCCTCGAACACAGCAATTAATTCATCACTTGTGAGGGTAAATAAGGACTTCCAAACCTACCTGGCGTTGTCTCTGCTGAAAATATGAATTAGTGGGGTAGTAGGAGGTCATCGGTCTTGGGTCATGAGATTTGCTGTATTTGGTATTAACTTTAATTATAAGAAGTTGAAGTGTGCTGGTTAAAACAGGATGGTAGAGTGAAGAAGCATTGTTAGTGGAGGGGGACAGGAATGAGGAGGCCTCAAAAGAAATTGGAAGTCCAGATTGACAGCAATGGGATGATATTTAACAGTACAGGGAGAAAGAGATGATCAGAGTAAACTTCATTTAGGAATTGAAAGAAGGTTTATAAAGTATTTCTACACCAGTGTTTCATTAGTGAGGACAAAACCTTATGTCTAGATTAGGTATCTTTACGAAGACTTTTAACATATTTTTAGTGAGAACCACAGGAGTTTGGTCTCGGTGACCCTTGTGTTTCCTCAGTTTCCAATCCAAACATCAAATATTCTGCATACTGAAACTAAAACTAATGTGCAAATACAATTGCTGACAAAGTTTTTAGAAGAAACACCAGTGTAGACAAGCTCTGTTTTGGCTCAGATACTGTAATTATACGATGCTGCAAGAAATTTATTCCAGAGTGAGAAAAATACTTTTATTTCCAGGAAATAATATCTGGAAGGATGATACCAAGAATATATCGAACAAAAAATATTTGGGAAACTGATTCTACTTATTTTTAGTTATTACTATAAAAATGTGGAAATGGACTGTGATTATTTGAAATGAAACCTTAGGAATATGGAAATTGTAGTTAGCAATTAACTATTTTGTCAAAAACACAGACATTAACAAGCAGTGACTTGCTTCTGCCTCCTTTGCTTTTTATGTGAATACTTTGTGACTTCAACTCCTGTTTAAAAAAACCCCCACATTAGTCAAGGTAAAAATGCCATCAAACTGAGATTTTTCTGTGGCTCTTTCAGAGGTGAACACTACGCAGTGAGCTCTGGTTTCTTTGCCATTATGAATTCAGCTTGCTGTGTCTCATCTTTGTAAAGGAGAAAAAAAGGTGTTGTCATTTTTTTCTTGACGACATTTTTCTCTGTAGCAGTGAAAGAAAAGCAGAAGCAGCCAGTCTGAATGCCACGGTTTTAGTGCTGTGGAAGTGCCTCTCTTGTGCAACTGGGCTGAGGGAGAGCCTTCTCCCCCCCTCCCCCCCCCAACGTCACTGCAATCAGATACACGGGTGCAGCTCTGCTTTACCGCAGCATGATGCAGTTGTGTATAGTTCAGCGTGCTCTTCTTGGAAGCAGGCGGAAGGAAAGCAGCTAACCAGAGCATGCAGAGGATATTCATTAGAGGATGGGTTTTCCTCCTCAAGCTAAACAGTACGTGTGAAATTCCTCCAGCTGCAGAAGAAACCGTTTCAGCGGGGCTTCAAGTTGATACTCGATTTGCAAGAGGAGGTGCGTACGAACAGGCTGTCAGCCTCTGATGGGAAAAAAAGCTTCAGACGGGCAGACTGCATGTTATTAAAAGCACAGCTCAGACACCTTTCAGGAGGATACTCTAACTGTGCTTATGGAACAAGTGCTGTGTGATTTAAATGACTGGAAGAAATCCGCCCAGTTGTGGAACGGAATAAATGAAAATACATACTGAGGGGGTGAGGGAATACAATAGTCTGCAGATAGAATTGAATACAAGCCCCGGAGGAAGAGCAAAGGACAGAAATCTCATGGTGTGTTTTTGTTGTTGTTGAGCTTTTTTTTTTTTTTTTTTAAATGAGCTTACCTACCATGAACGGAAGAAGTGGATCTGCAGAGACTTCATTTCCTCCTCTGACCCCTCGTTTACATCACTAACTGGTGACAGTCACATCTACATACACAGTACCTGCCACTTCAGCTGCTCAGAATTATAGAAGCCTCTTTGTATGCAGCAGACATGGCTAGCCAGCAGGATTCAGGCTTCTTTGAAATCAGTATCAAATATTTACTGAAATCCTGGAGCAATAGTGAGTAGCAGAAGAGTAATCTTTTCATATTGCACATTGCTTAGTAAAAAGCTAGGATAACCTGAAGGATAAAATCTTGTATTTCTATATATTTGTGTTATATAAACCAAATAACTTTTGCTTTTATTAGTTCTAAAAATCAGAATGTCAGAGATTGAAATAGGTTTCGTTAACTACAAAGGCTGTAATGAGATTATACTAGATTTTGCTCGATTAAGTTCTGAAGTTGGTCTGCTTTCTGGCTGTCTTTAATAGTACATTGCATTCCAAGCAGTGTTTCCTGCCTAGATGTTTATTTGATTTGTTCATGCTTTATCTAAATATTTTTGAAAATGCTGTTTAATAACAAGGGTGTGGCATTGCTCAGAAGTTGTTTTTTATTGATTGTGCACCGAGGACAAACATAGAAGATTTATACTTCATGTCTGAAAGTCATTCTTTTCATTTGATGAAAAGCAAACCATCAGTTGCTTATAGCTGCGCTTCCCACCCTCTATGCTTAATTTCAGCATCTTATGCAATATTTCCATCCAGAAAGAATCCATCTGTTTAGCTAATCCAGGCTGGCTTTTGCAGAATGTAAACAAATGCCATTGCAGTCTTCCTTGGTCTTTTCAGTAGCACTCTTCCTGATTTGCATTGCTGTTTAACTCAGTCACTCTTCAGATTTTTAGCAATATTATGTAATGAAGTTTTCTGAATAAAACTTAGTGCTTGCAAATATATTCAGATTAGATAAGGCCATGGGATAACTTGGCAGAAATTTTATATGAAAGTACAGCTGGAGTATATTCCTTTTCTGTAGGAGCTATTGTTGACAGTGCTATACATCCATAATTAGCTGGTTTTAAAAGATGGAATGCAATGTCTCTGGAAAAATCCAATTTGGCTACGTAGGTAGTAAGGTTCTGCTCATCTCTTCATCTATAATGTAATAACTTCTGCATAAAAGACTAGTATTTTAAAATTCTGTAGTATAAAAATTTGCAAAATCTGCTTAGCACAAGGCATGAATCTGAATACCTGCAAAGAAATAAAAATAACACTATATTAGATGAGTGACATGCAAGACTTGTCTTCATTAAATCATATCCATAGAAACTGCTTTTCCAGGTCATTCGTAACCTCAGTAACACTGTAGTGCTTGTCTGAATCTGGTTTTCTACCACAAGTGTGAAGCCACCAGGGAATAATGCTATTACCTAAACAGCATTGCTTATCTGCCCTCCTTCCCAACTATTTAGTGCATATTCATTCAAATCGGTGATCCCACAGGACTGGAAGAGAATTTTATGATTTAGTTATGATTTTGGACTAACGCTAATGAAGTACTGAGAATATAAGTGTGTATTGTGGTAACACATTTTATTAAAAGCTAGTCAGTTTATGACAGAAGAAAAACAAGTCACTTCATAGTGCAGAAATCAAATCAGTTTTGGCATCATTTTTGTCATAGACTACTGTAGCTTTAAGATTAAGTAAAACTAGCGCTTAAGAATACAAACATGACAACATATAATTAAATAAAATTTGTTTTTCTTCTACATAAGTATATTGAAAGTACTTCAAAACAGTAAAGACATTTCTAGTCTGAAATTAGCAGTCTTTAAATGCAATTTTGTGTTAGGGAAATAGAAATAGTATATAAATAATGGGTATTTCTGACATTCTTTTAGCTGATAAACACACTTTCTACTATATTTGAATAAACAGTAAGAGGAAATGCAATAAATTAATCCAGTCTGACTTAAACTTGTTGTCAACTACATATA